>BJKM01000810.1:0-210559 GCA_015082035.1 Chaenogobius annularis
GCTGATAGAGAACATGTTGAATTTAGTTTCATGTGGATAAACCCAGTGATTACAGAGATGTGAACCATACAGTAAAGCAGGTCAACAGTGAATTCTCAGCTGCTCCAGCTCAGTTTTAAACTATAGGCCTTCTAAAATGTTGTCAGGTCATGTGAACGCCACATATTATCATCACATATTATCAATAAAAAACAAACAAAAAAAGATATAAATTATACTTCTCAGCCATGTGTCTCTTTGTAGTCCACATATTGAGTAGCACTAATTCAGTTCATTAGTTTTAGAATTTGATGACTTTTAACTAACTGATTACTAAACTAATTTGATTTTTCCAGCCCTAAAAGCATGAGGCATTTTCTCCAGGTTAGATTGTGGTTGCTTTGGACAGTTTTGTCTGTCTAGCCTTTATGGCACTGTCTCCTGACTGTCCCCTCAGAATGCACATGTTTACTGCCTGTGTGTGTACTACATGCAGTACTGTACTTGAAGTATTTCTTGCTTTTGATTATGTGAGGTTTGGTAGTTTTTCCTGGCCGAGAAGGAGGGTCTAAGGACCGGTGAGCTTGGGACATCGGTCTAAGGACACATGATGCTGAGACATTACCATTACCTATGAACATTGTTTATCCTGTTTTTATTCTGTTTTTTCCACTGTAGCCCCTTGAGGCAACTACTGTTGTGATTTTGGGCGTTACAAAAATAAATTGAATTGAATTGAATGTGAACTTCAGTTACAGTATTTCCTGAGTGCTTTTGTGTGTGAGCAGAAGCTGTTGAACAAAGTGTGTGTGGGCCACGCGGCGCGTTGTGTGAGCTACAGCGCAGACGGGGACATGCTGGCTGTGGGCATGAAGAACGGAGAGTTCCTGGTGCTCCTCTCCATCTCACTCAAGATGTGGACCAAGAAACGTGACCGCAGCGCCCCCATCCAGGACATACGGTATTACACATTACAACATGTCACAACCCATGCTCTTCTGTGGCACAACGGAAGGGAAACAACTATGGAGAAACTTAGGCTTCTAATGCAATTGTATTCTATCAAAAATATTTAAATCTAAAAAAAAATGAAAAGTGAGGTTTAGAAAGGTTTTGAAATGTACTTACTTAAATACAATTGTTAGTGTAGCTATTTATTTTATATTACCTTTATTTAACCAGGTTAAAACTCATTGAGATTAACATTTCTTTTTCAAGAGTGGCCTGGCAGCACACAGGGATCAAACATTTCAAATTAATTTACATTTACACAAGCACAAAAATTAGTACATTTAAACTAAACCTTTTCAAACTTTTTTCAAACTGTCTTGGGAGAAAATTAATAAAAAAGCCCTGTAGAACGCCACATGTGTGAGTCCAATAAACACGTGTACTATGCAGGTTCAGTCCTGAGCGGCGTCTGCTGGCTGTTGCCGTGGACAACACTGTGGACGTGTATGACATGACGGCCGGCCCCAGTCTGAGCCGCCTGATCTACTGCAGCGACATCCCAGCCTGTATCCTGCAGCTAGACTTCTCTGCAGACAGCGCCTTCATACAGGTCTGCGCACTCTTCACGCAGCTCTGCGCACTCTTCACGCAGCTCTGCGCACTCTTCACGCAGCTCTGCGCACTCTTCACGCAGCTCTGCGCACTCTTACACACCGGTCTGCACTCTTTACACAGGTCTGCGCACTCTTTACACAGGTCTGCGCACTACACTTCTTTAACACAGGTCGGCGCACTCTTTACACAGGTATGCGCACTTTACACAGGTATGTGCACTCTTTACACAAGTCGGCGCACTTTACACAGGTCTGCACACTCTTTACACAGGTCTGCGCACTCTTTACACAAGTCGGCGAACTTTACACAGGTCTGCGCACTCTTCACGCAGCTCTGCGCACTCTGCGCACTCTTTACACAAGTCTGCACTCTTTACAAAGGTCTGCGCACTCTTTACACAGGTCTGCGCACTCTTTACACAGGTCGGTCTGCGCACTCTTACACAGGTCTGCGCACTCTTTACACAGGTCTGCACTCCTTACACAGGTCTGCACTCTTTACACAGGTCTGCGCACTCTTTACACAGGTCTGCGCACTCTTTACACAGGTCTGCACTCCTTTACACAGGTCTACACACTCTTTAACACAGGTCTGCACTCTTACACAGGTCTGCGCACTCTTTACACAGGTCTGCGCACTCTTTACACAGGTCGGCGCACTCTTTACACAGGTCTGCGCACTCTTACACAGGTCCTGCAGATCTTTTACACAGGTCTGCGCACTCTTTACACAGGTCTGCGCACTCTTTACACAGGTGCGGCGCACTCTTTACACAGGTCTGCGCACTCTTGCCATAACAGCTGCATTAACATTGCAATCAAAATAGCAATTTGAATGGACGCATTTAGCAAATAGCAAAAGCTATTTCTGCGTACCCTTAGGCCAGTTGGCCCTGGGCCCCCAGACTGTTTTGTTTTGAGTGTGTCCATGCTCAATTCCTGGCTCTGTGTGAGCAACTGACATCACTCAAACATAACAAATGTTTTCTTAATAGATAACATCTAAATCATCAGATCTCAGCAATTCACAGAAAGATGTTTTGTAATTCTAAGTTTGTGTCCAAGTGTGTGGCTAAAGCTGGAGTACACAGGAAACTACTTCTGCACATTGCGTTTTACTTATTATTATTATTTTTTTTAGACCGACGTGTGCAGCTCGCTAAGATGCATTTTCACGTCTCTTTAAGTTATGTTGGGTTTTAATGTTAGATGCATTATGCACTGAAAGTGTAATATTTTTTATCTTAGCGCTAGCTAAGTCTGTCGGCACAACAAATACAATTTGCATAATTGGAAATACGGCGGTTTATCACAAGATCAAGTCAGTGTTTGATGAGAAATATTTTGTGTTGTGTCTTGTTTTCACTTGGATTCTCTCTTATCCAAACATCTCACTCAAAAGCGTTCCGGCAGCCTAAAGTGCACCAGACCGCTTTGAGAGGTAGTACCTCTCACGACCTGCTGCCTAGAGCGCTTGAATAAAAGGTCTGCCACATTCAGCTTTATTGTAAACTGCTGCTCTGTATTTGTAGATTTCCACTGGAGCGTACAAGCGCCTGGTGTTTGAGGCTCCTTCAGGGAAACTTGTTACAGATCAGAACGTCATCGACAGAATCACCTGGGCCTCGTGGACCAGGTACAGTGTCCTGTACTGTCTGATGAGTGACAAATGTTATATAAGCTGTAGTAACCGTGACTGTGCCCTCAGTATCCTGGGAGACGAGGTGCTGGGATCTGGCCTCGAAACGCAGACAAAGCTGATGTGATCTGTGCCTGTGTGTCCCACGCTGGAGGCAACATTGTCACCGGAGATGACTTTGGACTGGTCAAACTCTTCGACTTCCCCTGCACAGACAAGTTTGTGAGTTCTGCCTCAACAATTCACAGTTCAGAGAGTATCTTCATTGACCTCTGAGGGCAATCTCTAGTTTTGTACCCATTTGGGAGTTTATTATTAGACATTCAATATGCTATAGACCTTTTAGAAGTTTGTAAAGAAAACATTCTAACAGGAAACAGGGATTGCCTTCTCTCTCTTTCTCAAACAGTATTTTTTAATACGGTATAGCGTAAAACACATACTTTGTAGACGTACCTTTTCACTTTGCTGCCAACCGCCATTAAAAATAACAATATACTATATGATATGAGAAATCAATGAAAAACACTCAGATACATGCCAGTGATATCAGAGCAAAGTTTGAAAACATTTACAATTGTATTTAAAAAAAATTGTTTTAGATTTTATATAAATGCACTTTGCATTTATGATGAAGGCAAAATCCAGATTTTTAGGGTTTACTGGGCAATATCTACAGCTTTTATCACAAAATATACTTTTCTGAAGCTCAAATACATTTTTGAGGCTAATAATGTTTAGTGTTTTTGCTTGCCTTGAAACAGAAAACATTTCTACACTGGAAATTCAAAATTTTTGTTTATGTTTTGCTATAAATACTTAAAACATTAGCATTTAGATCTGATGTCAGGACTAAAATAACTTTGGAGGTTTACAACAACATTGACTTTTACTTTGAATTTAAATATGGACAAAATTACCAGATGGGACAGATGGGACGATACATAGAGGGACTTTAACTTGACTGACATTTTTATTTTCTGGTATTCTTTAGGCTGCTCCATTTCCTTTTGGTTTTATCTTTTCACTCTCTGGTCTTATTCTGTTGGTTCTGTTTGTTTTTCATAATAATATATTCCAGAGTTTTGAACATTGTAATGACAGAGCACTTTGAAGAGTCTGCTGTCCCTCATGTGACCTCAGTAAGTCTGTGAGTGGAACAGTAGACCAGGCTGGTGCTGGTGCTCTTGGCTGTTTGGAGGAGAAGCTTTGTGGGTGTTTTCTGTTTTCTTTATGGTGACTTGTTTTTGTGTGCTCAGGCCAAACACAAGCGCTACCTCGGCCACTCGGCTCATGTGACCAACATCCGCTTCGCCAGCGAGGACAAGTTTGTGGTGAGCACCGGAGCAGATGACTGCAGGTACTGACTTACAGGTTTAGAATCACTCTGCTGTCTTCTACAAGTCTAGTGATCATTACAAACAAGATTACTAGTTAGTACATACACACACGGCCAGTTCTAGGTATTTGGGGGCCCGAAACAAGATTTTGATTGTGGCCAAATTTAATTTAGACATTTGTATAATAAACAAAGAAATCTGTTATAATACCAGTATAATATCTCAAGGTTGTGGGGGGATGGATCATTTATCTATCCTCTGAGGGGGGCACACCAGAAATAGTTTGAGATGCTCTTTTCTGAGCCTAATGAGGAAGTGTATGTGGTGTATCTGCCGGCTGAGTGACGATATGCTTCTGTATTTTCTGCCCCACTGGAAAATAGAATTTTGATCTTTGTGTAGATAGACAGAGATCCATCTCTTGTTATTGTACGTTTGTTCTCTCTGTATTTGACATGCCCTGTGCTTATAAAACCTGTTGTGTTTCAGTGTGTTTCTCTGGAAATGCCTGTGAGGAAGAGAAGACGCTGCCGCTTTGATAAGAAGCGCCTTAAAGCACCACAAGTGGATGAAAACATCTCCTGCCACCAGGAGGAGGGTCACCAGGAGGACCACGGGGCGCTGCCAAGCTTCATTTGTCAAATGAACATCACGATCTAGTACAGTTTAGGCAAACACTAGAGCCACATTTCCACTGGTTCACTTTGGAAGGGACTGGTACGATCCGAAAATGTCTCCACTGTCCTTACCACCTGCGTGGGAGACATTTCCAGCAGACTGGCTCACTTTGGTTCCTGGAACACTTATGATCGAGATGACAAGAGACACAGACTCTGGTGAAAACGAAACGGCAAAAAGCAAATACAAACAGAAAGCATTTCACACTAAACGCTGACTTGATCTTGTGATAAACGTCTGCATTTCCAGTCATGCTAACTTATATGTTGAACTGACAGACTTGGCAAAACAAAGAAAGCATGTTAGTATCTGTTTCCTGTTTATCTAAGCACGACACTCGCATTAAGATAAAAAATATATTTCCAGTGCATAATTTATCTAACATCAACACAATGCCGTACATAAAGAGAGGTTAAAACACGGTGTAACGGTGCAGAGAAGTGATACAAATGCAGAAAAGTCTGAGGATAAACCGTAAGTAGTTTCTCGCTTTAGCCACGTCTCAGCGACACAAACTTAGAATGACAAACGTCTTTTTGTGAATCGCTGAGATCGGCCTTATAGTTAAAACGTATACTTAAGGTAGGATTTACATTTTATTTCTTAAGAAGTTACTATGTTTGGGTGATGTCAGCTGCTCAGCAGAGGAAACAAACTCTGCCATTAAAAGAACCGTTCCAAAGTGCTCTAAAGTGAACCGGTTTGGGGCCCGGGGCCAGTCGAAACGTGGCTTTGGTTGTTGAGGCTCTTGACAATATTCCTGAAACGAGCAATGTTTTTACGTGAGGAAGGCTTCATTCATACATTCGTTTTCAAATACTGATTAAAACATATATGCAGATTGTTTTTATCAATAACATGCATTTTCAGCCTTTACGTGCCTCCGTTAGTTTTATTTGAATACTTTTCCATATCGTGTTTTATTTTAGGGGGGAAATTATCAACCAGTTTAAATGACGTATGCAGTGTGCGATGAGAAGAGAGACATTCAGGGGATTCTAGACAATATCTGGACATTTGACATTCCGGTTTGCATGGGAGCTCTAGAGGGACATTTGAGGAGCTGAATTATTGTGACAGATGCCCTTCCATCCCAGAGCCTTGGCCTGTGGGACGCGCTCACACTGAAGTGCCTTTGTGGATATTTTCTGCCTGCGTTGATGTTTTTTTTTTTTATTTATTTTTTTTTTTTTTAAATATGATTTCTGATTCATGATGATTTTTTGTACTCTGTCTGGTGCTACTCTGAGAATGTTGTTGGGATTTTGCCGCTGCTGCATTCTGGTTTTCCGCATCCAAAGCGCCGTGATCGTGAACATGAGACTGAAAGTGCAGATATATATGTGTTAGAGGAGATGTGTCAGTGTTACTTTAGCTGTAGGGGCTCAGAAGTGTTTAATATCTATAAATGTTGTAAAAAATGTCTGTCCTAGGATTATGAATTCTGACTAAATCTATTGCAAAAGGCCATGGGTTGTGTTGCGTAGAAATGTATTATCAGCTGAATTTTTATTTTATTTTTTGAGCTGTGTTAAAGGTGCTGTACCGATTTTTTGGTTAAATGTAAAAAAAAACAAAAAAAACTCCTAGCATCAGAATTATGTACACGCAGTTTCAGAGGGAGCGAGCGAGTTTTGCCGTCACAAACACTAGCATGCTGACAGCGCGAGAATTAAAAACGGCATCATTATACGCAGACAGCGCACGGCGGTCTCATTTTGACCCTAAGAGCTGCTTTTACAACATATCTGTTGTACGTAGCTCACCAAGGTTAATATTTGGTTTGCTCCTTTATTACATGAACAAATTGGGAACAGCCCTGTTAAAGTGAGCGTATGCAACATTTAGACTTTAAATGTCCTAAACATGAGCTCGCTCTGTCCCCAGATACGAGGTAAACATGTTCAAATCAAACAGAGCTTTTACTAATAACAACTATAATGCTGATTTATGCTTAATTACAAAAATATTGGCCATGATGGACAACTTGTTGATGTCATAATTTGGTGTATTGGTTCTCAAGCTGAAATCCAGTGTGTTTAGACCTGTGCTTTGTCCTGTCTCTGATCTGAATGGTCACAACCTAAAGCCCAGCTCCAGCACCAATCATGAGTCAGAGCTGGTTTTGGCCCCTGCAGCTCTGGAGGAGAAGGAGCTGAACATGACAAACACTTTATAGAGCTCAACTGTCCCACCTCTTGGAAACCCGCTGTACTTCCAGAAGTACATTTTCCATTCATCTTTCCCATAGACTTAGAAAAATTCTGATTTTTTTTATTTTTGTAAATGAGTGAATTTTGTGTTTTCCCCCAGAGAGTATATTGTAAAAGCAGGATTATGTGACAAAATGAGATCACTGCACGCTGTCTGCAGCTAGTAATAGTATTTTATATTTTGTAATTTAGTAAGTAAGATGCAGTCAAATGCAGTCCTCTGATGGGCTTAGCTTGGGTCGCCCACAGTTTCATGTTTCCGTCTGAAAAAGGAGTTTTAAAGCAATTGCACTCGCCTGAAAATGAATACATGAGAATACAAAGTGTTTGTGAGAGTGAGGGAGGGGTTAGATGTTAGTTACTTCCTCTTCACTGGTTTGAAAATCTGGTACTCGAAGTAATAGTTTTAAAGGCCCGAAACACAATACAAATTTGTTTCAAAAACCTAAATAAAATTATAGATGTCATATCTGTTGGTGCCACTCATGGTGCAAGTTTACAAAGTTTTAATATTCATGTTTTTTGGAAACCCTTTGGAGAAATGAATGGAAAATGTATTTCCTGAACCAAGCTGTGGGCGCTCACTGTTGAGCTCCATTTGCAGGTTAAGACACTGGAAACACAGGTTCAGTTGTGATTGTAAAAGCACATGCTACACACCCCACCCTGACATTTAAAAAGATGTTGCGAGTCAGAATATTTTGGTACCATTTCACGATAAGCAAACTCAAATGCAGTTAACAGTTATAGATTGATAAACTTGAATTACACAGGGCCCATTAAAAACTACAACAACACACACCAAATGATCAGTTCTGAAACATATCAAATTGTTCAAAGATTGACATGAATATACAACCTTTATTTCATTGCTCCTACTGAAAAAAAAAAGACTATACTGTTGCATTATGGGAACTGTAGTTTCCTCCATACTGTATATTTATCAATGATACATTATATTAGCATGATACGGTGAACCTCTTCGTTTTTTATGTTCTGTTGCCTGTAAAAGGTTATGTTGGAGAAGTTAGTTGTGTCCATAACTAATCATTATACTAAAATGAAAGCAACAACATTGGAATTATAATAATGAATCGTATATGACCTCAATAATCAATATATGTTCCAGTTGGTTTATTAATAGGCAACATTAGAGCCTGTTCTAATGCCACAGATTCTTTTCTATGCGAGTTCTTCCTTGCCTCTAAAATCGCTGCATCGCTCATGTTTAGTTACCATTGCACTATGAGAAGATTCTATTTATTTATTTTACGGAGATACTAGACTGTGTGAAGATATAGAACTATTTTAGCAAGCTATTTTGAGTCGTATATGAAAGCAGTAGAATGCATTTTGTGACAGCAGGGATATGAGCTTGTGACGTGACGAAATAACAAAGAAATCGTTTAACTTTATCACATAAGATTCTAAAAAAAACAGACTCCACATGTGTGTTTAGTGAAAGTCAGGTCTCAGTCTCACTGTGCTGTGTTTGTGTGATGGCTGCAAATAAAAGATGTACACAAGCCAAGAACATTATTTATTATTAAATATACTTCAAATGTAATGTTGAACTAGAAAATATGCTGCTCACGAACAGTCTTCTTTCGCAGTGAAAATGTGATTTGTATTATTCTGTAAATGGAATATAAATGATGCATGAATTTATTTTTTAACCAAAAAATTGTTTGTGGATGATTTTTTATAAAGAATGACTGTATTCACAAATGTGTGTGTGAAACATATAAAGATATCAAACTTTCAAAATGTGTCTTTTCTCCTTAAGATGTAAGATGAGGATGATGACGGATGATGAATATGAACTAAATCTGAACTGTTACTATGGATTTTATGCTGGATGCCCTTTCTGCTTCAAACTTCTGCTTTATCCAAGTTGGAGTGCACTGTAATATACAGCAAGTATAAATAGGTATTTTACAGTGGATTCTTTTACTTCATTACATTTAAGAGAAGGTACTTTCTACGCTACATTTTTTTAAAAGGATTGAAAAGTAAAAAGTTGACTGAAGAAGCTAGATGGATGAGTGACGAAACACCTTCACTCTTTTCAGTTGTAGTCATCAAAACCTCTGTTTTAGAAAAACAAAACGTTTTAAATCCTCTGTGTAAACCCTGCCAGAGCGAAAGTCAGTGTACAATAGGATGTAGATGGCCCATCTCAGGGCTGTTGGTAAAACAATGGGATTAGTCTCAAGTGAAACCAAAAATTCCCTTTATCAGGAGGTCCCACCCTGTGGGCAGGGTTTACACAGAGGATAAGAAACCTGAGTTCCCACTCGATTCACAGATTGAGAATGACTCTTGGATGAGAGTTGAAACGTTTTGTTTTTCTAAAAACAGTGTCGACAACTGAATCGTTTTCTACAATGGAACACTCCTGGACGGATGAGGGATTACGCCGACATCTTTGCTCTTAAAACTTTTGACCAATTGACAGAATTCAAAATTGTTCTGCTATCAAACAATATACCGGTACATATAAAAAGTCCAACAAATATTAGAAGACTTTTTTTTTTTTTTTTTTAAACAGTGTGAAATGGACTAAAAATGAAGACTATACTTCAAGATCAAGATCACATTTCAGGTTCAAATCTTCCCCCGCTCCGACCATTCCATGCTGTCAATCGACCTTTAGGCGAGACACCGCATGTCTGAATATAGTGAATGATGGTGGTGGGAGGGGCCAAAGAACTTCGATCAGTCTGCCCCAGGACAGTTGTGGCTACAGATGGATACCATGACCAGGTGTGGAGTGAATGAAAAACGCACTGTAAAACGTTGTGTCGAATATGTATTCTTTAAGTGGCTTGAGTAGACAGCAGTCGCCTCTGTATTACTACAGCTGTCCAAAAACGGAAACCAACACCATGAGAAAGGACTAAATGTACCCGGTGTCATGTAGTCATGGACTCTGCAGGACAAATGTTTCCACTAGCCTTTAAAATGCACACCATGTGCTCACAGGGAGAAGACCAACACTGGACGAAGGAAAAGGAGACAGCGTTCTTCGTCTAGAAGCTTTATTGATAATTGTTTACATCTCACAATGCATTCCACAAACACGGCTCCACGGGGAGCTTTTATAGTCACAATTGAAGTATGAAGTTCATTCACAATTATACTTGCATAACAAATGCTTGAAGATTTCCAAAAGTCACATCGAGTTGCAACTTGAAGATATCAGCTTCACAGACAGTATGATAGCGTCGTGTTTAAACCCATAGCGTTTTTTTTTAAGCTTTTTCCAACGTTTTATTACATGGGTGAATGTAAACGTGTTCCAGCTGCAATGACATGGAAAGAACTTTATGCAATTCATGTGTTTCATTTTATCTGCCAAAGGTTTTCTAGGTGTTTCTAGCTAAAGTTACTCAGAAGCAATGAAAGTTTATTAAATTAAATGGTAGTAGGACCCCCCCCTCCCTCCCTCCCTCCCCCCCCGCCTGGCCTGGAGTCAAAGACGTCATTGTACAGCGCCGTTCTTCACATCGAGGCCCAACTACGCAGCACTTACTGAGGACACAAGCTGAAGCCTGAGGGACACGACAGTAAAACCACACAACCAGACCAGGAACTAAAAGACAACGCGGCTCCACCGGCCGCTACACCGGCCGCTACGCCACCAAAGCAAAAACACTCCGGCTCTGCTCGACTGACGACAGAGACCGGGAGAGAAAGTCGAAGCCCAGGACTGAAAGGTGCACAGGGAGGTTGGGTAATCGCACAGGGCCCCAACGTGTTTAATCTCAAACAAAAAACGAATACACTGTTACATGGGGGTGGGTGGGGCCAACTCAAAGTGTCGTGAACCTCGGCTTCATTTCTTCAGAAAACATAAAAAGGAATTCACCTGGAAAAAGTGTTTATTATTATTTGACAAATAAAGTTAGAAGGGCTGCGTCGGCGCCTGCCCCTCCCCCTCTCCTCCGGCTTCCTTCATTTAACTCCTCCTCCTTCTTTCTTGCTCTTCTCAGGACGTTCTCCGACCAACCGGCACCAGCCTCCACTTCATTCAGATTTACGCTTCATCCCAGGAACCTTCGCTTGGATCCTGGACAAGAAAACAAAAAGAGGTTCAAAAAAATTGCAAATCTTTTTCTTTTTATTAAAAAAATATACCCTGGTAAGGATGTAACATGCATTTGTGGCCGTACAATTTTATTCTGGTACAAAAAGGATATTGCAATATTGTGGGAACGTGCACAGTATTATCGAAACTAGAATGCATCAAATAGTTTACTGAACTAAAGAACACTGAACTGAGACCATGGGGATATCGTGGGAACCGTAATAGCACAATATCGCCACCTCTAACCTACACTAACCAACGCTAACCAACGCTAACCTACGCTAACCTACGCTAACCTACGCTAACCTACGCTAGAGAGCCAAATTCAAGTCCATAAAAGATTCAAACAAGATTCTACTTACTTTCCAACAATGTCCTTGATCTGGTTGTTCACCAAAGCCAGGTAATGGTCAATTTGATCCTGCAAGAACACGTTACACATTTACTTTGACACCAGACCAAGCTGTGGAAGCACAAGGGCCTCAGTTCACACGGTGTTCTTACCTGGTGCTTCTCGTAGACGATTGGGCAACTGAACGCTGCCACCACAGCTAGAAATGAGAAAGTGTTAAAGAGACTAGCTCATTTGAACAGTGGTAGTAATGTTCTTAAATGAGACCGCGCTTACAAAGAATGACCAGAGTGAGGCCGTTGAACAAACTTCCAACGTAGGTCAGGATCCACATCAACACCGCGAACTGCAACAGTGATAAACAAGGTTTAGAGCAGCAACATCAAACACGCCGCACTCCCTTTCCTTCAATCATGTTCAAATGAATTCATTCATTTGACCCTCCTCCCCTTTGCGTTTGTGTGCACCATGGTTACAGAGCTGCTACATGTGTCCAATTATTAGCTGTGATTGAACTGTCATAACAGACAAAGTGAGCAGAAGCTGGCTCAGCATCAGTCACACTTCCTTCTTTGACGGGCCTGTATTTGACACGACACGACAGTCCTCGGCTGCTGCTCAGTCAAACAGAAAACGAGTGAAGCCAAATCCAACCCGACGTTAAAGACTGCTGTGGGCCTGGAGAGGCAGGAGGACACTATGACGTTAGGGTTTAAAGATGAGAGGCTTCATGACTCAGATGGAGCACTCAGACAGTTGTAATCAGAAGAATTGGGCAGCTTTACCCTTTAAGGACATGTCAAGTGGGGTATTTTGGTGTGAGAGGGAGAGAGAGGGAGGGAGAGAGAGGGCGGGTGCAGCAGGGCGACGACAGCCTCAGGACAGCTGCACAGCTCAGTGTTCACACACCTCCAGCTTTATTATTGTAAAACGTCACATTGAGCGGGTTACACCTCAGAAGACCTGGTCTCAGTCCACAGGTTCATGTACGAGCCTGAAGTCCTCTTTTTACAAACTGGGAAACGGATGCAGAGAAATCCACTTACTAAATATTTCGCTGCATTTGTCCTTTCTGACCTTTTCTGCATTTGGCCCCAAGAGTAATAATTGGGACCCCCCTGCAGTAATGCATTCCAGAAGTCTGTTGGATTATCCCAGATGCCTCGCCACCATCCACAGGAAGCACATGCAGAATAATACCCTGAGCCTGTTGTAAGTGAATTGCTGGAGGAAGGGAGTGTGTTTGGACTCACCTTAATGGAGTCGACCAGGTCCTCCACCAGGAACAGGCGCCTCAGGTCTCCGATGCTTTTGTTGATCTTGTTCAGGGCCATGTCGCTGTATTTGTGCACCATGTCTTCAGACAGCGCCACCTCCTGGTCAAGGTACTGCCTAGAGGACAACAGTTAGCCCAGAGTTACACAATGCTCTTGAACATTTAATAAAGCCCGGTGTCCACTGCACTGGTCTTTGTGCAGATTTTAAATTCACAGTGATGTGATGGTTCGCACCATTAGTCATGTCGCTAGGCCCAAAGCTTGTCTCAACTAATATCAGGCAGTGAAAGTCACGGGAGTTGTACTGGTTAGCAGATGCTAGCGCTACCTGTTACGTTAAACTGAATCACCTCAGTAAACTAAAGTGGGAATGTGATTTGACCATACGTGCAACATAAAACACCAAGTACTTATTGTAAAATAGTAAAATAAATAAAATACATAAGAGAGCAAATAAAATGGCATGCATGCAAGAGAAAGGGAAAATGTGTCCCATTCACAGCTGCTGCGTGTTTGTGAGTCATGTGACTCTAGTGTCTGCAATAAATATTGGGAAAAATCTGACTAATTATTGGATGGTTCAACTTTTTTGCCAGTGATGGTGATTCGATTTCACATTTCCTCATGTACCTGACATGTTTGGGCAGAAAAACTTCCTCCTTCGTCAGAGGTCAGGTAAATATAACTGATCTTGATCTCAAGCCAAGGTAAGCGGCTAATGCTAGCAACTGCCCGGCGTAGCAAAGTCTCTATTTTATGTTATCATAATACGTTGTTGTATGTTGTACCATAATGCCAAAGCAAGTGCCTAGTTCTTGAACGTTTTTCATTGACGACGACAATAAAACCCATTCTCAATCTGAAAAATATAAGAAACGCTCGATATAAATCACAGCTCGTCTTTGGTCGTTTAAGCGGTGTCCCTGTCTCACTAAGATGCATGATCATTTTTGAGCCACAGCTCAAGAGTTTCCCCATGATCAGAAACATCAACTGTTGCATTGTTTAAATGCATTTATTTTTTACAATAAACTATATACACTTGATGTTTTCAATGTATGCTAAATTTAAATACCTTCAAAACAAAACTTACAATATGATATAAATGTTGATATATTGTCCATGCCTATTCCTGAGGCTTTTACAGTGGATTGCTGCGAGTGTAAAAGCTACAGACGTGAGTTAGTGAGCTCTTTCAGGTAAGCACTGTTAATAAGTCTGATTACGGTCATTAGGAGGGTCTGTACTAAACCTAAAGCCAGCAGCAGAGAAAACAAACTTGAGAATGGAATGTAATCAATCCATACAATTATTCATCTAAAACATATCTTTGGCTTCAGGGGAATACGCATTCCATCAGTGCTTCACAGACACTACAGTTGTTTTAGAGAGGAAACTAAGGCTGAGCGATAGGATCAAAATATATATTATTCTTAAATCCCAAGAGTTCTCCCTACAAGACTGCCGTGGCACGTGCTCACCATGGCTTCAACTCGTATTTGAGCTTGGACTCACTTGAACGGGTGTCCCTCGTCCGACTTCTGGATGGCCTGCAGGATGCCTTTGTATATCCTGAAGCAGATGGTGACGGAGAGCAGGGCCAGGCCGATGTAGGAGCACACGCTGACGATGCTGCACATGGTGAGGGAGAGCAGCAGCAGCAGGATGGCCCCGAACACCACCCCCGTGCTCTTCACATCGCGCCAGTAGAGGAGATCCACCACTGAAGGAGGACAAGCAGCACACAGGTCAGTCACAGGACATGGAAAAGATGAATAGTTTTATTTGATTTTTAAACGACAAAGAATAAATGTCATGTTGAAATCAGAAATCATAAAGATCACCAGCTCTCTTGATTGCATGAACCAGGGGTGAAAGACACACCACCCCGGGCCAACTGTTCGCACTCCCCTCGCACACCCCTCGCACACCCCTCGCACACCCTTCGCACACCCCTCGCACACGCCCTCGAGACGATGATATCCGGCTCGCACAACCCTAAGGGCCTGTAGGTCTTTAGACGATGATAATCTTGGTCGATCAAAATTAGTATTCATATATTTGACTGGAATTGTAAGGATTCAGGAGTACAGTGAGTTTCATTAGGGCTGCAGCCGACCCATAGAGATATGTGCACTGTGATCCATTAGTCGCCTAAAAGGGGCCATGATGTAGTGCTTAGCAAAAGCAGCTCAAACTCCAAAAATGGGATGCCGATATTTTGTTTGGTCCAAAAACAAAATTAATACTTTGTTGTTTTTAACTTTTGTGTTTATCTTCTTTCGTGTCGTCGTCTCTAATTTACTCCACTCAAATCCTTATAATCCCAGTCAAATAATTGATGTGTCATAGTCGATCAAAAATGTTTTCGCGCTTTTTGACTAATCGACCTAAAGCTCTCGTGTTTACTCTGCACATATTTGTTAGCCATGAAAATTCATTATTAGCCCCTTTTCCATGATATCGACCTGAAATTTTGTGCAAGTAGATTAAAAATCAGAGATTTGGTCAGATTATAGAAAACAAAGTACTGAAAATCTTTTACCAGCAACTCAATGGCGCAAACCCCTCCTCGTGTGGCTTATAGACTCCCTACTACAGCCTGCAAATATGTGCAGTATACAATGTGTATTGAGATAGCTCAACTTTGTTTTCCGTTAGCCGACTCCCTGACAGCAGCATGAGATCATGTGAAGGACATCCGTCATCAGTTCAGTAACCCAGAGTGACTCAGCTCTTGTGCCCAGACTATTTCATCTATGCCTCCAGGACTTTGTTTTCCACATCTGACCCACAAGCCCCATACATGACATCAGTGTGCATCTGATGTAACCAGAGCTTTCCTCGGGCTGGAGCTTTTTCTCGCACATGCTACACACACAAGACAGGTGCCACTGAAGAATGATTACATGTCTGCCCCGAGAAACCAAAAAGAAGACTGGATGGCTTCAAAGACGTTCAGCTTGCATATAGGGATAAAACAAATGAGACATCCTTTATGTTAATAAAAGATTGAATCAATAATCTGCATACAGCCATGTATACCAAAACGTGCAGCAAAAAAAATGGCAATGTATGATCTTTTTTATACAAGAAACCAAGAGCCTGATAGGCACTGCAGTCTGATGAAAATAGTAGATGCTTTATCTCTGTAGCGGAATGTACCATTTAAAGCCCTTTACGCGTTTCAAATTCACCTAGGGAGTCACACATGATAAAAGGAGAATTTAACCCAATATTCTGAGGGTGCAAATTGTTAAAATCAATATTGGTTCAATGAAGGAGATTGAATGTCTAAGGTTAATTGTCCTGCATGGAGACATGCGCTGTCACTCCTGAGACATTATCAGCCAAAAACTATACTTTTATTTAGAATCCATGTATGTTGTGACAATCAAAGGAGAAACTGGGAAAAAGATGCCAATGATCATGTTTCCTCCTGCTTAGCCTGCATAAAAGTGCATCTGGATCATTTATAACAAATCTCATGACATCAGGCTTGTTGCCAACACAAAGGTGTCCACATGAAACAAGAACCTAAGGTGTGTGCAGGTCCTCTCGTGCCCAGGAGCAGTCAGCCTCTCTCGGCCTACAGGGGGAAGTGAAGGAGGCAGCGGGTAGCAGGCAGCTGGAGGTCCCACACTGACCACACTTAGGTTTCACCAGAGAATTCCAGGCAGGTCAGTGGTTAATATTAGAAGTCCAGGGGTCTCCTACAATCTCACACGCCAGTGGAAACCTGCACTTGTACAGTCAGTAAGACCAGTTACATAAGGCGTTTATTCACACCTTATACAAACAATTGACTGATTAATCTGTAAATAAAAGGATCTTAACTGCTATTGCCGCAGTTAGACAGTGTCATCATTAGCCCTCAAGACAATTACGTGTTTTAACATATTTGATTAAAGTACAGTAGGATTGTAAAACTTTTCTTTTATTTCAGCCCATCAATTTTTGAACCATCAATGGGTTTTTGTGACTATTGTGCAGTGGAAAAACATGCCACTAGATCTACTAAGAAACAATTTACAAGAGTGTAGCTCTTCTCTCATGAGATAAAAGTGGTGTGGGGAGAGACTTCAAATGTCAGGTTAGTTGGAAATGAAAGCTCTTGAGTAAACAGGCAGTGTTCTGCCGCCCCGGGCCAGTGTCCCTGGGCCGTGACAAAGGGCTTACATGTGGGCGTTGACGGTCGGCTCTCATGATGTGACAGTAGCATGCTAACGGCATGTTAGCTGCTCTTCAGCCGCAGCAACTGTGAGCGGTGACACACAGGCTTTGTGTGGCTGAACAGAGCTCACAGAGAGGACAGGGGCAGAGGGTGGACCTGGGACCTGGGAGCAAGGGCCAAATGTGGCCGCCAGTCTACATATGGTAGCAGGCGTGTTAGCATCGCGGAACCTGGCTAAAAATAGACCGCATCACCGCTAGCTAACCTCCGCAGCCGATCCCGTTTCACTGTGAGCTATATTTTAATTCGCAGCTGAATCCTCTCACTATCGTGGTTACTGATGGGGGATGTGAAGCCCACAGGCTGCAGACAGAAGCGTGCAGCCGCAGTACATTCCAGCTGCGGGGCTAAACGTCAAAGTGTCCGGGTGACCTCCTCCGTGCGCGGCCCGCTGCTGCTCCGAGCCTCCGCCACAGCCGCACCTCATGCAAATACTTTACCGGTTATTCGGATAACGTAGCAGAATGCAAATATGTCATGTTAAGAGGGTGGTGGTGGTGGGTGAACAAAAGATTATGGGCAGACTAACCCTGTTTGGCGTCCATCTTGAGCCTCCGCTAAGCACGCAGCAGCTCCGCCTGGCCCAGAGAGAGAGAGGCACAGAGACAGTGGGCCACAATGGGCCACAGCGGGACAGGGCGCATGCGCAATCACTACACACCTCTGTTCTAAAAAAAACTACAAAAAAATTCTCTCTCCATCAACCATCATAGATCATTTTTCAGACGTGGTGGTCACCTACACAATCCGTGATCACAGGTGTAATCTAGTCACACTCACAGAAAAGAGAAAAGTGGAATGACAACCTAAAACTATTTCTGAAAGAATTACAACTAGTGTTTGTGCAGGGAGCAGAAGGAGAACGTTACATAATCCGACTGTAAAAGAATAACTGGCAACAGAACTGCCCACATAAAGTGAGGGAGTTCAGCAGAAGGAGAACGTTACATAATCCGACTGTAAAAGAATAACTGGCAACAGAACTGCCCACATAAAGTGAGGGAGTTCAGCCCAACTCAGTCACACATGGAATTCATCAGACTGGCAAAAAGTACATTTAAACCACACAACAGTATACAGTCGATTAGACATTCACACACAAGAAACATCAACTCCTCGAGCTCTGGGGCTGGGACAATACGCTTGTTTCACTATACAATATGTATTACAATACATAAGGGTGAATAATTGTATCGCAATACAATATTGAACCTTTACTTTGCATACTGTAAGAAACTGCCATACTTTACCATGAATGAAATTAAACAGAATGCACTACTCACGTTTACAAGACTTAGAAAGTGTTAATCAGTCACACCAGCTTTGCCAGAAAACACATATGTACATGTAACATAAAACAACATTAAGGACCATTTTAAAATATTTGATTATGTCATAGTATTGGACATCTCAAGCCTGCAGGTATACAGTGGTGCCCTCTCCTGTCCACTACTGACTGCAAAAGCAGTAGAACACTGGGGCTTTATTATATATAAGCTGTCATTAAGTATTGGATCACATGATTTATGATACGAAACATGGGTCTCAAAACTGTACAAGTATGTATTGCAATAGAATATAAATGATCTCAGCCTCATCAAGCAGCATTAGTACTGACAGCGCTCATGTAGTCACATGTATTGCACCTTCCAGTGTAAATACCTGTATTTCACACATACAATATTATTGTTCGTCATCAGATTGAAGATTTAAAATTTCTCATGTGTGTTCAATTGCAGGATTACAAAATCTGCACAGAAGGTAGGGCTCTGATTAATGTGGCATTCACTCCTCAAAGAAAAACAGTGCCATTAATAACAGTGTAATTTCAAAATGTGCACACTGCAATTTTAGACTAACCACATCATGTGTTTAAAAGGTATTTGCTAAACTGCAGTTTAGAATGGTTTTAGGAGGAAATGTGCTGCTCATTATTGAAATGCTTATAGTCACCGCCCAGAATAGCTCAGCACTCACCAGAGCCAGGAGAAAGGTGACTGCACTGAGTGACAGGTCAATATGACTTATGTCTACTACTACACCTCTTATATGCTCTGTTAGCAGCTTCTTTTAGTGCCTAATGCTATAAACCCAATCTATACATAGTCACCATCGTCATACATCGTCTGGTGTACGATATGAAGTAAACAATCATTTATTTTTGATGCAGAGAAAATAGGAATTAACTTAAGAATGCTTAGTCACCGTGCACCTTCCACGGTCCCTTCCCAGACAAGATTCTGCACTGCGTTCACTACACACTACTCATTTCATGGCAGTCTTCATTACAGGCTCTACAAATGGCATTTCCCTACACAAAACACTCACCAGAACACAAAAGCTTCAGTGTTCAGATGCTAAGCAACAGACACAGCCCAGCCTCTGATAATTAGACAACAGCACACATGACTATCATCCATCAGCCCAAAATACAAGTCTGATGGATTTTTGTATGAAGAGCTCCAATTGTGAAAATCATCCAGCCATCTCTACCATTCATCTGTTAGACAATCAAGTAAACCTCTGTTCTTGTTTAATTAACACACCATAAACTCAGATGTTGGTGTGCTTTGATGGCAGCACCACATTAACCCTTGGACTCCACTTTCGACACCAGCTCCTTTAGATTTAGCATTTAAAAGAGACATATTATGAATTTCCCTATAATTTTTATATATATATGATAACATGGGATCACAATTTTATATTGTGTTCATTGTAAACCACAACATTTCTCTAAAAAGTAATAGAAATCCATTAGTCCCAATTTACACTTTTATTCTTGAAAAGTGGTGACGTGACATTTTAGAACCCCATGTGTCGCTTGGGGGGAACAGGGATTTTCACTTGTGCCTCAGTTGCAGCATAGTACAGATAACTCAAAACAAAAGTAAAATAATGAGCATTTAACCTTGTTACAATGTTGTTTTATTTGACATAATATGCCCCCTTTAAACTGTAATTGTCAAAACGTCCTTAAAATTGCTCGGTTGTACATAGTAAGTATACATTTATAAAACTGCATGTAACAAGGCAGAATATTGTTTAGCAGTTGAGCACAACTTGAGCAAACGATAGAGCCATCTTTGGTAATGGTAAACAAAAGGCTGTCCCAGAACCAAAAGCATTATTTTCTTGGGTCTGTAAACTGTATTGGCATATCTGCAAGTGACTAAGTGACCAATCAGCACTGAGCCAGCAGACATCTCTGTGCTAGCAGATCCTTTCTACCTTTGGTCACAGTGACTGACTATTCAACTGTCCAAAGGTCCTTTTTACCACCAAGCAACCAGAGATTGCAACATTTAGCAGCATGAGGATCAACTCTATAGAAAAAAGACAAGCCCCAGAAATGACCGTATCAGTATCATCAATGCAAACTGAGATATCAACGTGCCTCACCTTTTTGATGAAAACAACACTTACACCAGTGTGTGACAAATCAAGCAGCATGTCCATAAGTACACGAGACAAGCAAGAGACAAGTTATTATTTAAGAAGAACATGTAATGCCTAAAGAGAAAAAAAACAGATTAAGGAATACCCTGCTCTTTCCAGTTCTTTGAAGCAAGTGCGGAATCCTTCTTATCCACAGAGTTGTTCTCCATGCCGTCTGATCAGTAGACAAACATTCCAGAAAGACAGCAACCGGCAGAGGCAGTGAATGCAAATGTGCGTGAATGTTTGTAGTCGGTCACAGGGAGGAAGAGGAGGAGAAGGAGGAGGGAAGAATGGGGCAAGGCTTCCTCTGGGAGAGACGACTGCGGCGAGCAAATGAACTGCCGTCAGCTGACAGTCTGCTGCCAGCGCTCTGACGCAGCAACTATAAACGGCCCAGCTCGCCTCCTCCCACTCTGCTTTGGCTCAGTCACCTTCTGCTTCTTCCCTTTCCCCTTCATTTAAACTGTCTACATTGGCCTGGTCATCCTCTGCCTGCACATCTCAGACTTCTGCTGACGAAGCAGTGAGACATGGGGAAATGCATGTTTTTTTCAAAGTGACTCTGCAATTACAACCATCATGCAAACTTTTACTCTGAAGTCATAAGAAAACTATTACACTAGTGGGCTGGGCAACACATTCAAAAAATATAAACGTCACAATATTGGCTGATGAGATAATCAATACCACAACACACTAAATATATCACAATAGACTATTTACATTTTTTTGTGACAAAAAAAATAAATAATTTTATTTAACACCGCTGGATCAATCGGATTTCTGTCCAGCTTGCCATCTGTGTTGATGTGTCATGTTACTGCAAGCTGTAACCTTTGCATTTTTGTCGACACTCTGTGTCGTTTCAAAATTGTTTGTAATTAGGTCCACTATAGTTAAGTCTTGAATTATTAGACTACTTATTTTGGAAGTTTTTTTTATTGTAAACTGCCAAATTCAGACACCATTTTTGTCAATTAATAAACTACACTTTTAGTTGACACTTAAAATCTTGCTACGGCCTAAATTAGCCTTTATGTTGACAGTTTTACCGGTAAAGTAAAATGCAATAATATAGATATTGCAGTACTGAACGTCTGCATCACATATTGAAATATTGTCTAATATTGGGCAAAGTAAATGCACAATAATCTCTTCATTAAATTTTGTGATCCATTCTATTAGACAGTACTCGACTAAAGCCATTTACAATTGCAGCCGCACAAATCCTTAATGTTAGATGAGTCATTTTGTATATCGTTTTAATACAAAACTAAAACACTAGCTGTGCAATGAATAAAAAAATAAAATAAAATGCTGCGTTAAAATAAATGGACGTTACAATTAACTTGCCTTTGTAGATCATTCCACTAGAGGGCATTATCTCCATCTGAATACAAGCCACTATAGCACACTACACTGGTACAGCTTGAGATTACCAGTACAAAAGGTAATGTTTAAACTGCACGGTTCCAAGGACGTATCATTATTTCTTGGCTGCAGGTACAGCTACTGAAATTTAAATTGACAAACACCAACTTGCAGCCATTTCAATGAAAAGCGGTTTATTCTACAGCCAAATCTTGATTAAGATCGGGATTCAGTTAATTCTAATAGTCATTGATCATAGTCTTCTCCATCGAGAGATCCTCAGCTTCTCCTGTGTCATTTAAAGCGTGTGGTTTGGAGCAGAGTTCTGACTTCGGAGGAAGCAACTTGACTGATTTTTTTGTGTTTAGACTTTAAAATCATTACCCTTCATCTCTTGTTGTATACAGTAAAGAGAGCAGAGGAACTGACAACTGTGACAACATGCCTGCCATCTTAGAACAGTCAGCAGACCAATGAGGTAGTTAAGTCAAAGGAGAAGTCCAAAGTTTGTTTCTAAGGAGGGGCTGCAAAAATGACCCTTCACCTGCTTTTTAGCGTTTGCCTTTTCCGCTACATGATGTAATGATTGGCACACAGCAATGTACAGCAAGGCACATAAAAAAGCAAACAAAGCCTATCTTTTCATTCTGGACAGTGAGAAAGTCCACTTCAAGTCATTCGCCTTCAAAATGTTGCAAAATTAACGTTACACAATATAGACTCTATGCCATCTCAATGTTAAAAAGTCGTAATGGAGGTGAAATGAAGTAGACCATGACACAGTTTCAATATTTACCTGGCATCAGAGTTAAATCCTAATGGTTTTAAGTCTTTGAAACAAAAAATAAGACACAATTTTTGAATGTTCAGTGTAGAAAAGACTAAAAAAGAAATAATAATAATCATAAATCTAGCCTCAAATTTGTATTTGAGCTTCATAAAAAGTGTGTGTAATATTTCTGCAGATAAAATGAAAAACTACATTTAACCATCATCAAAATTGCAAAAAGTGTTTATCATAATCTCATACTAAATAAATTCTGTAAAATGCAACTGAAAATTAAACCGGGCTCTAAAATCACTTGAATGAATGTGAATGTAGTATTTCATTTGACAAAACCACCTTGACTTTTTCATCATTTGTGACGTTCTGAAGTTAATCACAGTTTTTCCATTGAATTCACATTGTGTTCCGGGTCACTTTTGCCTCCATTCCACTGTTAAAGGATCTATTAATCAGTCAGTTTCCTGGTGTTACTTTGGTTATATCAGTGATCAGTCACAGTCAGCACATCCTCAAGTCGGCTATCTGAATCACTGCGCTGCATGTGAAGTTGTATAATGGGGATACGACGGCTGGGTCTTTTCTGGGTCAGAGAACCCTTTGTGGGCCTGCCAGTGTCGCAATGCAGGGAGTAGAAGGCTTTAATTAACAGGAGATCCCTCTAGCACACGCACAGCCACGCATTTACAGCTCAATAGAAGCCCTACTGCTCCAATTTAGTGTAGTTGTGAGCTCTTAGCATGTCTAGGTGGAGTGTGCATTCCTTAGACTGATCAATACAAATTTTATCTGGCACTTAGGGCTGAATTATTTAAGGGGTGGAAAAATAAACTTGCAACAGAAATGTATGTGCTATATCAGTAGTTGTTTATCTGCACCGAAGGTTTAGCCCTTGGGTGTATAAAAAGAAAAGATTTACCAAATACTGGGCGTGGTAGGAGATTTCATATGTGATTTAAAAGGTGTGGAAAGTGCTGCCCGGTAGTTGTGTGGTTTGAGCAGCAGCATACAGTATTATAAAGGATGTAACAATAACTGAAATAGTTTGATATCGCAACAATATTATTATGGGCGGTCACAATATATCGGATTGCAAGCTTCTTTGTTGAAATGCATTGTTAGCTAAAGGAACAGAGAGAACTACATCGACCATTTTCCTTTGCTCAGTTTCAGTTTCGAGACAAAATGAAGAAATCATTTTTGTTTTGCAAGATTAGCTGAAATATGACTAATGATTTGAACCAATGGCTTGTCAAGGCGTTTTAAAATGGAAAAGTAGTATATTGACAATTTCGTTTCCTCTCCACAAATTTGTACCAATCATACAAAGATTTGCATTTTGTTACATCCTGTGTGTATATGCTAGGGATGTCAAGATTATGTGGTTAATTCATAAATAATTGTAATTATTCAGGTCACAATATAATTTTGAGAACCAAAAAATATATAATCTTTAAAATTGTAGGTAGCAACCATGAGTAACCCTTTATCAGGCCATTTATGTGGCAATAAAGACAACAGAAAGGTTTGATTTCATAAAGCTAGACTTGGGAAAGAAAGGAAATCAAGGATTTCAGTGTTGTTTGGTTGTAGTGCCAACAACTGTGAAAAATTGTAGAAAAGGATTCATCAAGTCTAGTCATCTGGACAGTTTTGAAAATCAAGACATTTCGACTTTCATCCAAAAGTCATTCTCTGTCAGTCTGTAGACCTGGTCTGAGAACAAGATTTTATGCTACTCTGAGCGGCATAATTCCTGCCCCCTGTTATTAATCTATTTGTTTAGTTAAAATTGTGATGGTTCTTCTCGCAATAATTGTAACACTAAAATGTGATATTGTGACATTCTTAGGTATGACAAGTTGGTTCGAGGAAGTTTTATAAACACTTAAGGACTGAATGGGTTAAATGTTAGAGGGATCATAGCGTACAAAAGAACAACATGTACTGTCAGGGGTTGAGTTTCTAGTCAGGAAGTAGTATAATGTCCCTTCCACACACTGTACAGTTTGTGTGTGCTTGTAGAAACATGTCGGTGGGTGCTGGGGTCCGTCAGGTGGGATCGAATTTCACATTGGCATCTCAAGTTATTTCTAGTTCATACAGAAGTTAAAACCAGACTGGGAGGTAATTCAATTCCGAGAGTAAAAATGTTGAGTGGACAACCAGAATTAAGTATCTGCATTGGCATTTGATTAAGACTTTAGATTTCTGAAGACAACAGACACATTATTTTAATTGAGTGATAACATGTGAGCAGAATTTGCCAATTTTACTTACCACAAAACAAAAACAGAAGCAATAAATAGGATTGATAGGGTTATGTTAATGATGTGTAAAATGCAAAAGAATAAATGAAGCTCAAAACAAATGTAAATGTTATAAAATGCAAGGGTTGATGTTAAAACAAAATGCAGGACGATGCAAGACGGAGAAAGGTGATTATAGGGATAAAGTGATGGGGTCTATAGAGGCTGTTTTTCTCACTGGGGTATAACTGAGGAGGAGAACAAAAATGTAATGGGCAACAGTATGATGATGAACATGGAGGTGCCAGGACAACTGAAGAGGGTGGAAGGAGAATTTCCATGTCTGAAGAAACTTTTTACCTGTTTTTATGTTCACGTTTGGCATCTTAAACAGAGCACTCTTCTTAGCACTTGTCCCCTCTGTTTTTTGGACAGGGGAATGGATGACTGGTGCTTTGGGTGGGGGTTGCTGAATGTCAAGCTTCTCCAGTTCCGCCTTACTCTTCTGGGGGGATGACTGGGTCAGGAGGAGGTAAGAACTCTGACTCGAAACCTCATCATCCATCAAAAGGGATGGGGGTACTTTTGTTGGTGGAGCGGACACTGGAGTCTCCTCCTTCCTCCCAAAGATGAGATCATCATCCATGGGGATTTCTGGTGCTTTAGAGGAGGCAAACTTGGAAGTATCGAGTGCTTCCAGAAACTCATCAATAACACCCCTGGGAGGTCTTTCAATGAATTCAAACTCCTCTGAAGAAACTTCATGCTCAGAGACCTCCTCCGCCACTTCAGGTTCGTCCATTTGTACATCTTTCTTATCGGTTTCCACCTGAAAACTAGCTGGATTTTTAGCCATAGCTTCCAGGACAGGGGAGAGCGAATCTGCAGTTGGAGACTCTGAATCCGAATCCTCGCCAGTATGTTTTTTATTCTTGAAATCAAGTGGTTCCAAGTTAGTGGGCTTTTTGGGAGAATCAAAGCCTGCAAACCAGTCTTTCTGTTCCATCTTCAATGGTTCCTCAACTGTGACTTTTGTAGGTGTAGTTTCCGCTGCCTCTTTAACAAGGTCAAAACCACCAAAGGCCTTCTCGTCCAGGGATTGTATATGCTCGCACGCTTTGACCTCCATTTCCTCAGCCATCTCCTTAAGCAGAGACACTTTGCCTTCAATAGCGAAGGGATTGCTGGAAAGGTTGATTGGAGGGTTGGGGGACTCCATCATCTTGCGTTCAAGGATAGGACTCTGGTCTTCAGGGGTGCCCTCAGAGGAGCCAGAGTCCATTTTGTCAAGATTAAGTGGGGAAGTCTTAAGAATGTCTGGCAGAGAAGGAGGTGGGACAGCATCATTCTCCCTTTTGTCTTCTTCCTTAGCTTTCAAATCAGAGGAGACATCTTTCACACCCGATGAGAACTGATTCATTGACTGCATGGAGTCAGTGGCCTTCTTTCCGGTGTCAAAAGCTTCCTCCTCATCAAGAAAAGATGGTGGGCTGTCAAGGGTCTCCCCCATCTGTCCATACTGGACCAGGTCAGGAGTAGGACTTTCTGACATTTTGGCATTTCTGCTGTCAGATTTGGACTCACCAAAATGAGAATATCCACTATCAGCCAGTGGCGAGAAGCCATCAAAAGGGTTGTTATTTTTTTTCATCGCATACATCAAGTCATCATCTTCATCTGAATTGTTGCCTTGAATGTCAGGCTCATACTTTGAGCCAATTGGAGTGGTTTCCTTTGAGAATGGATCCATGGCGATTTTGGAGTTGTCTTGAGACGTTAGAAAATGTGAATCCCAGTGCTCTGTTGGGTTAGAGGAAGTAAGGTCAGACTCAGGAAGCATCATCTGAGGGGTCACAGGGGATGGACCAGTGGAGGGACCAGTGGAGGACCTGTCTGAGCTAGCCATCTTCTCCTCTGGTGAGAATGATACTCCGCTGTCTTCGCATGGATTATGAGCAACTGGATCTTTCCCTAAACTCAGATAAGGGCCAGCTAACGGATCTAGGAGGTCGTTCTTATTCTGACTATGGCCATGTCCAGGAGAACCTTCTTCACCCTCCCAAGGCATGTTCTTGGAATAAGTAGTAGGGGGTTCAATGGAGAAGGAGCCCAAAGGTGCAGATCCCGAAGCAGGTGGTTGGTTGGGACTCTCCGTCAGAGAGAGCTCTTCCAGAGAATCAGGAGAGTGAAGGGGGGAGAGAGGGGAGATAGGAGCAGGGGAGTCACCCTTCTGCCCAAGTGCTTGAGTAGAGAGGGAGGAGGGAGAATGCAATACAGCACATATCAAATACATACATTCCTTACAGTGCACACCACACCTGGGTACAGGAGTCAATTAAAACATTTCTACTATAATTAGAAAAATGCTACAAACTTGTTTCATAAATACAGTGAAATATTAGTATCATGTGAATCACTTGTTCAGCTGGCTATACTTATTCACTTCTGAATGATCTCAAACACATTTGTACACAAAACACACAATTAAATAGATAACTTCTTGATGTTGTACGCTAACCATGTTGATTAGTCTTATTCTAATGTCAATACTACTGCCAAGTTTATTGTTCGTCTGTTTGACTCTGCACTACCAAGAAAGCAATATTATATTATTGTCTTGACAAAGAATAAGAACGGCCAGCCAAGTAAACTGATCCAATTTGAAGTTTCAAATAATAGACGTAGGACTAAAGAATTCCCCTTCTTCATACAATTTTGTGTGCAATTTTGAAGATGAATTCAGCAAACTCATTTCATTTAAACAAATTAACCTGTTTGGACACATTCTAAATATTATTCTACCCCAGGTCTGGCGCCAACAAACCATGCTTTTATGTGTTAACAATTGTTAATTGATTTAAGATAATGATTTTGCTCAAAAACAAATACAAATTATGTATTTTATGAGAAGAATCATTATTCTTATAAAATGCTTATGTTAGTTGTGGCTTGTCTACTCTACTAGAGTGAAGCAAAATACAAAATACGAGCACGGTGTCCTAAAGCTGTAATCATTAGGCTTATTTTACAAGCTAACAGACAAAACTACAGGTGATAAATACTGTATCCACAACTATTAACATGCAGTGTGACATTATCTGAAGATACAATCAATCAAATGACAAGTAAAGCGTGTAAAAGACTAAATTTATGATGAAAATGTAGGAAAGATCAAGCAAAAAGGACTTGCCTGTGGGGAATTGCATCAGAGACTGAAGCTGAGCTTTAGGAGAAGAAGGTACATCTGTGGAAGAAAAGAGAAAGCAGCAAAGAGGGAAATCAGTTTGCAAAAGCCAGGACCAGAATCACAGGTGAAATGGCAACAGAACAGAAGTTACAGAACCATTTATTCCCACTCCTGCACAGTCTTAAATGAACAAAATCTAAGGTGTTATATTAATTATTGGGTGATTTAGATGCTGTTTATTATTTTGTGTATTTTTGGTGCACTTAATAGGCATATTTCTTTATTGCAGCGCTATTAAATGCACAAATGATAGTTCTCATTTAAAATTTGACTTTACTCACTGCTTTGTCATGGAGCAAAATCTTCTCTCTGAGCATACAGCATGTTCCAGATAATAACTCTTAAATATCATTACTCCGTTAGAAATTAGTTAGTTAAATATCAAATATCAACAGTTTATATTGAAGTAGTAACATAAGAGTTGCTGTCAGGTAACTGGTATGTGAACCGGATTTTGATTTGATAAACAGGTGAGGCTGGATAAGAACATGCTGACTGAAGTGTCACTGGCATAGCACAACAGACCACAGTGTATCTGCACAGGAACAGAAGGAATTCAAGATGCAAACTTTGATTTCAGCAATGTAGAATGAAGAAAATGAGGCAGAAATTCCAAGTAGCCAAACGAAACATATTCGCTCTTACACAACACCGCTTCAACACATATCTACAGATGTTGAAAACACATTGTACCCAAAGACGAGGAACACGTTGCACTCGTACTACAAAGGCAAGAAAAACCTGTTGAATAACAAATTCCTAGTAATAGCTCAGGTTATTGTTAACTGCTAAACATGTATTTATTTTGACAGAGTTATCATTGGTCAATTTCAGGAAAGAACAGAAGTGTGATGTGCGTTATAGAAATGTTTATGGAATTAAAAATCAAAATAAAATCACATGGGGAAAAAAAAACAATTATACATAACGTCCGAAAGCAGAGAACCCGAAGCTGAAAGGACACAAACAATGTAGACCAGGCATGACCAAACTACGGCCCGGGGGCCAAATGCGGCCCTCAGACCAATTTTTGTTGGCCCTCCGGCTTCCTGCTAAATTGGTCCAAACAACAAAAAGTTGTACTTTTTACTGTAAAATTGGAAACATTTCAAGGATTTTGATGTTGTACCAACCTAATATTAATGCTCCAAGTCTTATTAAACGTGTGGAGGCTCATCAAAAAAATGTCACATGCAAAATTTTGAATGATTCACTTCATTGTCGGATTGTCTGTGGCCCTTTGCTCTGTATAAGTTTCAAAATGCGGCCCTCTGTGAAAAAAGTTTGGACACCCCGATGTAGACCTTCTTAGACCTTCCTTCTAGTTTTGTTAGCCTGTAGTACATTATAACCAACATATATAACATTAAGTTGGAGAGTTATATTTAGAGAGCAGCAATCTTCTCAAGACTTGATACCATTTGGCAAAGATGAAATCATATTGTCACCATACTCAAAATACAAATTAACTCCACAATAGTGAAAAGAAAATTGTACTTTTTTCACTTAATGGAAGATAAATAAAATACATTGCGCTTTGAGTGCCTTGAAAGTGGAAACGTGCTGTATAAATAGTGACCATTTACCATTGCTTATCTGGTATAAAGAATTAATTTGACACTTCTTAACACATACTAAACACATTGCAGCTTTTCCAGAAAGTTATAAAGTCAAACTTACTTCAAGAGTTAAACACACTACTATTGGTACTTTGCAGTGACATCATTCCAACCAAGTCAGCGCTTTATGGTCAGATTGTGTTTAAACAAAGCTCTGAATTTTAAGTCTAACTTGAGGATCAGAACATCCAGACAGAGCGGTGCCTCCAATTAGCTTCGCATTGTTGATGACATCACTTGAAAGGTATCAACAGGAAGAAAGAAAGAAAACTGTACCTCTAAAAATGTTGAGGTCAAATAAATTAAAAGAATGACAATCAGTCTTCACATTGTATGATTGGAACATCAGTTTCTACCAAATTGATTAGTTATCAGCTAAATCATAACTTTTAAATTCCAATTTTTAATCTTAAATATTTGATCATTAAGACAATTGTGATTTAAGAATTAAATATAGATGGAAAAAACTGAAAAGCAATCATTTTAAATATCATTTTAAAGCGAATTTTGAATTTGATTAGTTGTTGATAGGATGATCTGGCCATTTTGTGGTTACCTCTGCTGTCAAGGGATTGTTTCCAGCGCTGAAGTACACCTAAACCAATAAGACACATTAGCCATCTGAAATACTTACACTGATTCAATTAGGACACTCTTGTCAGTCGGGGCTTCTTACTCTGCCTGGTGCATGGATTAAAGACACAGCACCGCTCTTCTGCTGGGGTGAACTCATCTCTAGCCCTTGACCGTTGAGGCTGGCTCTACATACCCTATATACCCTCGATATGTGACCCATGAGCTAAAAGTGTCTAGAGACACTCAACAACTTAACCACGATATATGACTTTAGGTCAACCACTCACCTGCTGACTCAAAGCTCCACTTGGAAAAGCTAAAAAAAAGAAAAGAAAAAAAAGTTGCCTGATTTTCTGACTGAAAAGAAATGAAGCGCCTTAACAACCTTTTCAGCAACTGTATCTAAGGACTAGTAGGCCATGTGTATAATTTATACTTCCCCTACAGAAAGGGGAGACTTCTGGTATGGTGACGTGGCAGACGTCACCATACCACCATCTGGACTCCAATATATCAGTATCAGCCATGAAAAAAAAAACAATCTCTATCCATAATAGATGTATAATGTTTATGAGCCAGAGATTGGGCACTGACACACATGTACGTTATCACTATGTAAATATACTAAAATGTGTGCACCATTCTACACATTGCTCTGAAAAGCTCGACGCTCGTCTCTGCGAGAGGTGGTGAGCTTTACAGATTACCATGTGGCTCTCATCCCGTTTGGAAATTGGACAACTGGAGGAGTGCTGTTTGTACAAATGAAAGCTCTTAACTCCACGTCCACGCGCTCTTCTCCAGGCTACCACAGAACAACAACAAGCCACAACAATAACAATGGCAGAGTGGTTAAGCTTCAGTGAGCGTGTCTGACATCACCCTTGTCCTGCTAATCCACCTGACCACATCACATGCTCTATATAAACACGCCCTGGTGGATGTAGGTGACCCAAAATAAGATGTAGGCCATCGGTGAGTGCAGCGAGTAGGGCGATTAGGTTAGGCCACCTGACGGGAATAACAGTGGATGAGAAAAAAAAAAAAAAGAAGATTTAAACACCTTTTGGCTGACGTCGAGAAGCTACGTTTCACACTGCAGGCTGAAACAGACTTTTCTTTTTTTGCCCAAATGTGTGACCAACATCTGATTTTTTTCAATTCCTACCCAGGCCACTGGTGCAAGATGAGATTTGAATCAGATCATTTGCAAAGTGACTTCAGTCTGAACACATTAATCTGATTCTACCGTGCTGAAATGGTACAGGAACCACATTTTTAACTTGAAAAGCCAGGAATTAAACTATATTAAACAGTATTTGGGGAAAAAAAGAGTGACAAAGAAAAAATTCAGAACGTGTGCCTATTTAAGGGTAAAGATAAAGATGACTAATGTATGAAAAGTATGTTAAATGGTGCTCGCTTAATAAAAATTTGTCTCATAATGTCACAACAGCTTTTTGTCCTCTTCTGCACATGATCCACTTCAGGGTTGTTAGGTTCTCAAATGAAAACTGATTTGAATTACATTCGATTTGGAATGTAAAGCTGATTTGGAGAAAATATAAATATATCAGAATCGAGCGTCAAAACAGGCAGTGTAAACGTAGCCTAAGAGACTAATTGTGATCAAAATGTTGTCGAACTGGGTTTTGCTTTTTTCACATTTGAACAATATAATGAGCAAAGGTTGCTGATAAAGTAGGGCTGAACAAGATATCGCAAAAACCTAAAAAAATTGCAATACCTCCAAGGTTCTCAGTCTTTTTCCCCCCCTTTATTATTTATCCTAGAATATTATAAGTTTATTATTACATTATAACTTTATATAAATCCTAAATTGAAATGATCTGAAAAACATGCTCAATATAACTGAACCTGTCAGATCAAATAGATGCTACAAAAATGTTTAACAAAAGAGAGAAATTTTTTGAAAGGGTGACAAAAAAGACATGATTGCTATGATTTTAGCTCGTATGGACTACTGACCAAATTAAATGTCCTTTCATAACAGTTTTCCCTTACAGTAAAGTGAACATAAAGCAAAATACTCCATAATATAGACCTAAAATCTCACCTTTGTCCCCATGCATTTCTCCATATCTTGTTACTGTGGGACATGAATGCTATCTCATCCTGCTCCATCAGGGCCTTGCCAAGCAGCCCACCCTGCTCTCCTCTCCCTCAAGGAGTGCACTAGGCCTGTTTATCCAAGACGTAACACGTTTTATAACCAATGTAGACCTCGGAGAATCTTCAGAGCAATCACGCATGTTTGTACCGGTCTAAACACGATAAATATGTTACTTGGGGAGTCAAATTTGAAATGGAAGCGCGCAGAAGGCATCACCGCGCTCACAGGCCTTTCCTCGCTTCAATCGCTGCCGGATTTGGGATGCTTTTTTGGGAGGGGTGTGGTACTGATGGAGGTGGTGGAGGTGGTGGGATGTGGTGGGGGGGGGGGGGGGGGGGGGGGGGGGGGGGGGGGGGGGGGGGGGGTAAGTGGCTGAACATTGCAGTAACGGGGAAATATTTAGCTGGTTTCAAAGCGTTGCCACTTGTCCGGTAATGTTATGGAAAGACTCGGAAGGCGACAGGGAGTGGACGCGGCGCGGATTCCTTTGTTGTGACTAATCTCCGGGTCCCGGCTTTGGTACACAGGGCGAGCTTGCGGCCTCTGCTTCAACCATCGGACACACTCTTATCTCAAGTTAAATTGATTAGTTATACAGGTCTCCGCTGACTATTTCAGAATGCGGTATTCTCGGCAATTTCAAGCTGGTTGGAAAGCCATTTTTAGGAAGACAGTAGTCACGCTATTGACTGTTAACACCACTGTATTATGACACAACAACACCTTTACTACACATGTATCATCTGAGCATATAGTAAAACGCTGTAACGCCTAGATTTGTCATTAACACGGTATTTTCGTCTCCATAATATGACTGCAACGGCTTAACGCCCTGTGTCCGATAATGGAAGCTGGATGCCAACTCCCGTTAGCAACAGCGGGCACAGCGGGCAGATGCAAGGAGCAGATGGGCGCTGCTCAGTCTGACACTATTTTCTATAAATAACACTGAAATACAGCTGTACGGTAGTGTAAAATGTATAAATGCATAACGCGCTAAATCAGGCCCGCACATATACCTGCCAAAACCTAATGATGCAACGTTCTATCCTGTGTCGAATGTGTCAAAATAGGTGGGCCGCATCATCACAACTCAGCAGAAACTACACCTGAATGTGCGGTCGAATATAATATAAACCTACGAGAAATGTATTAATAGGTGTCAAATGTAGACTTGTGACAAAAGTTACCCAATGCAAAGTGCGGTTAATGTGTCAAACAGCCGGTTTGTGTGCTCATTAGCATCACTGACGCGTCTCGTCGCTAGCCGCTTAGCTAACACGGCCAGGACGAAATATGCGCATAAACTGACTCTCACAAGTCAGATACATGATGGAGAAGACGATCGTCGAGGCTGCAAAACATGTTCCGATTACATTTTATAGCTGTTTCAAGCTCTTTGTGAAAGTAAAAAAGAGATGCTATAACACCACTGATAAAACAGGTATAGAAAGGTTAACCCACGCAAATAAGGTCTACATTGTAAACACGTAAACAATCAAATTCAAAGAGGAAATGTGATAAAATAAGACTCACAAGATGCTGGAGCTTGAGGTTTCTCTGTCACTGCAGGTTGCTCTGCTTCCTCTACGGGGGCTGGGGCTGATTCTTTGTGGGGTTCAGGCACAGGGAGGGCGTCGCTCACGGGGACAGGGGCAGGCGCTGGCTCTGGCACAGGCTCTGGTTCAGGCTCAGGCTCTGGCTCAGGCTCTGGCTCAGGTTCGGGGGCAGCTCGAGGCTCCGGCACAATCGTGGTAATCTCCGGTTCGACTTTAGGTGCGACCACTACGGGCTCCTCGACAACTACAGGCGGAACCTCGGGAACAAACGCGGGGGTTGTGGAGTCTGGGAGCGCCGCCTCTACCACCGGCTCTGGCACCAAGGCTGGTTCGGGCTCACTTCTGACCGTTTCTACAACAGGTTCGGGCTGCGGGATAGTAACCTCCGGCTTGGGCTCTTTTACGTGGACTGGTGGTTCTTCTAGCATTTCCTCCAAAGTTTCTGTGACCTCATGTGGAGCACTGTCTTCAGCTTTGTGTCTTTCTATAGCGTCCTGAGCACCACCGACCAGGTCAACAATATCGTCCACACAGAAGTGGTCTGCTTTGGACTGCCCCAGCTCCGGTTCCGGTTCGTAGTGGTGCACCGCATCGTTCAGTAAAGAAGTAGTTGAAGTAACTTGCTGCTCTTCACTGTCTGCCATGTTACCGTCTTAACAAACCTTATTCTAACGCGAAGAAAAAAAAAGTTTTGTTCCAACTTGACCCCCGTCCACAGCCCCGTTTCACACGTCCACAAGCGGCGACCCCCTCCGAGTAAGCCCGCTTTTGACACCGGACAAAGTTGGACAAGTGCGCCACAAAGACTGACCCGAGGCTCAGATGGCCACGGTGAATTTGAGCAAGAGACACGGGGAACTTCGCTGACCAATTAGCCACGGGTGAACTTTTGAAGGACGTGACCATGAGCCAATGACAGCGTAGAAAAGAGCATTAACCCCGCCCCCAAACCTGAACGCAGGCGTAATGGGACACCTCCCCTGTAGGAGTCCTCTGCTCGAGTTTAGGAGGAGCCGAAAGTTGAATCCTTTTCTGACTTAAGTGGGGCTCCAACGGGGCACTTATTGCGTAACACAACAACTTATTGCTGCTACTGTGGGCTTCAGAAACAGAGCTGCAGAAACTATAGCTTAAGTGCCATAGAAAAAGTAACCGACGTTAATGTGCATATAAAATGTTTCATATGTTTTTATTATTATGACTTTGTTTGGTGGGATAGTCCCTGTGATACATAGTTCTTATAGTTTTACAATAGTTCTTATAGTTTTGCATCAGAACTACTTTTCTTTACAAAGTTGCAGTTTGTAAAGAAAAGTAGTTCTGAGCTCTTTAACAGAATCCCTCTACCTGTCATCAATACGCATATATAATATATATATTATACAATGCAACTATGTTATCAGGTATTATTATTTGTCAAATCATGACTATTGTGTCATTTGGATTTGGATTTTGGCTCTGAGTCACATTTTTGTGGCATTACCTCTACCTATGTCACATGTCGCAATGGTTAAACGGGAAAAAAAATTAATACGATCTTAAACATGATTATATGCACTAGGTTTTAGTTAAATGTTTACATATACATTTTAATTTCAATTTGGAAGACATTGGGAAATTGAAAAATGGCTTTTCTCCAATGTAAAATGTGAAATAAAACTGGAAAATAATTTAAGCAGCCTCAAATTAAACAAAGATGCAATAATTTATGGGCAAAAGATTTCAGGAAATATTTAGCTTTTTTAATGCTTTGATTCTATATGCCAGAGGAAGAGCAGAGAGCTGAGACTTTGACTTAGCTATTAAGTTTCACAGCATACTGTCGACAAGCTGCAGGCTATATATAACATGTATATATATGTGTGTGTGTGTGTGTGTGTGTGTGTGTGTGTCAATGGCTCATGCTGTACTGTACATTTGAATGTGTGCGAGTGAAAGACAGGAAGAACAGGGCTCAGGGGGTGTGTCGACATTTACAAATAGCAGTGCTCAATATTAACACAACTATAAGAGCACAGGGTGAAACGGTGCATGTCAACAGAATGGACTATTTGAAGTACATAAGAATGATAAAACAGAAGTAGAAAGCATCTAGGTGAGTCACTGTTTTGCAAAGAAGTAACCAAACTGAAAATAATAATCTACAGCATAAAACTAAAATGGTGCCAGCTCAGTTTTGGCCCAGTAACCACAGAGACCAGTGCAAATGACGGGTTAGACTACGGTACTAATTTGACTAAAACTTTGTGAACATTATAATATTTAAGAATTTACTAAACAATTTGACCTTTTTGTTTGGTAAAGTTATAATGTTACTTCCTGGTTGGACATCTGCAGACAGAGGTCCTTCAGCAACTGTTAACAAGCAACTATATCTCTCTCTCTCTCTCTATATATATATATATATATATATATATATATATTACAACTAAGTAAGTAAGTAAGTGAAGTTTTATTTATAAAGCATTTTTAAAAATACCACAATGGCCCAAAGTGCAGTACAAATATATATTGTGAACAAGGGTCAATATCTATAAATTACACATTACCAGTAGTTATGATTTGACACAAAATAATAAATTATTGCTTAAACTGTCAGGTTGTGTAAATTGTCTCTGCATTTTCTTTTTCTTTTTAGGATTTTTTTGGCCTGTAGGCTTTATTCAACAGGACAGTGTGGAATGTTGCATTTTGATGACATTGCTAAAAAATATGATTTTTTTAATCTCAAAAAGTACATGTTTAAAGGGGTGTATTGTTTCTTGTTATTCTGTAGTGCTTTGTGAACAGTGAGAACAAAGACAACACCAACTAACCCTCGTACTGTAGATGTTGTACCTACAGCGGCACTGTCTCTGCATTTTCAATGGAATGTCTGCTTGTCAATGTCAATCTCGTCAGCTCTTTGAAGCTATGCAGGACAGGGCCTGGTTAGTACTTGGCTGGGAGACTGCTGGAACAACAGGTGTCACAGTGAGGAGCATGAGGAAATGTTGTTGTGTCCTTAGGCAAGACACTTCCCCCACATTGCCTTTAAAGCGGTGGAAAAAACATTACATAAATACACTATGATAACAATGTTGCTTAATGAGGACACAATGTTTTAGAACTCAGCACTTGTGTTATGTTAATTCATGTAAATTAAACTTTTATTTAAAAAAATAATAATAATTGTCACAAACTGAAATATTTACTGCAAGCACTATCCCACCAAACCAAGTAATAATTGGAAAAACATGAGAACCTGTAATATGCACTTAAAAAGGCTAATTCTACCATGGCATTTGGACCGGTCCTTCAGTTTAATTTTAAACTCTGGACAGTTTAGACTACTGTAACAGCACATAAACACAATTATGATGTGTTAAACTGGCCTGCTTCTTCAGGTTGCATGTGACATTGGTCTATGGTCACCCTGACTCATTCCGTGTCTAAAAATGTACTCTGGAAACCCACATTTTGTCCCTGCCTTCTGTGGACAAAGTATTTCCAAATGAGAAGTATTGATGTTTGATGTGCACGCCACCTTTATCGAGGCGCAGTTAGAAAAATATTATATAAGTAAATATCTAACTTCTCAAACATTCCCTGTCTTCTAAGTGCTTTGGAGCACCAAAGTGCTTTGGAGCAGTGATGAAGACCAGAGAATTGCTCAGTGTCTACAGGCAAAATAACAGATGCAAACATACAAATTAGTGTCACACCACAGCTACGACAGCGTGCTATCAAACAAATTCTGTCAAGAGGCGAGGCTGCAAAATACAATGTGCTCATACAAAATCACTTACACTATCAAATTTTGCCAGTCAAAGGTCACGTAGCACATGTTGGCAACAGCGGTATTATGTATGGTATTATGTATGGTATTATGTATGGTATTATGTATGGTATTATGTATGGTATTATGTATGTATTCTTCTGTGTAGGGACTGACAGATGTGGATATTTTAAACCCAGAAATGTTGATATAATATGGCTGATTTTCAAAATGTTCCCCAAAACAGAAATGACTACAAACTCAGTTACTCTCTATAGTGTGCACTGCCCTGCAAAATAAATGTATACTAAGGAAAAATAATATCAATCCAAATCATTTTTAGACATCCACAGCCCTGTTTTATGACTAACCTTTAAGGGAGCAATGTAATCTCATTTTGTGCAGTGCAATCTTTGCCTTTAAATGTTAAAATAAAGCATAATGTCTTCCTACTCAGCAGTTATTCAACCCAAACTAAATATCGCTTTGTGCTGGAGGAGATTTAAGGTATATATATATATATATATATTGGCTAAAATAATAATAATGATCATTTAAAATTAAGGATGGACTCGGGATTGGGAACTATAGCAGGTATAGCCACATGCACACTATATTACTCATGGGAGTAAACGTTTGGTGTCTTTACTCAGACATGTACAATTGTATGAAAAATGAACTCGACTAAATGTAACTTGAGTAATATCCACCTCTAGCTCATTTAGATAGAACAAAAAGAGCATACAATATACTGTACATAATGGATTCTTGTCATAAAAACCCATTAGAGCCTATTTGCTATGTGATTGCATGTTCCAGCACGAGTCGAGGCAAGCTGAATCATAGATAATTCCAAACCCGTAGAACCACACGTCTTTATATCATTAGAGTTATGAAACTGGGGTGAAAGCTATGATTTCATAGTTTGAATTGGATTAAGATCAGATCTGCAAACAGGACAGAGGGGCAGATGCATGGAGACGCCAGGGCACAGTCCGCCTCTTGTTGCCTCTCAGACTGAAGCCTCTGTTTATGGAGCAGTGGGAGTCTGTTTGTTCAGTGAGATACGGCTGAGAATGGAGTCCACAGCGGCTTGTGTCTGATGCTCTCTGTGGGCTGTTTATGAGAAAGAGACGTCTGACAGAAGTCTAGTTTGAGTGTAGGCAATGGACATAGACTAGTTTTACACACAGTCAAAGGGAAAAATAAAATAGGCCATCTAGTGGAGAGAATGAACATATCAGCATGTAAAAGAAGTGAGTGGCAGATGTGCGTGAAACACATCCGCACGATGTGTTGACATTTGTTCCGAACCAGCTGCTTAGAGATGTCAATACAATTTGAGATTATTATTTGTGATTATTCAGGTCAGGTAATCGTAATTCCTCATTCATTCATCTTCTACCGCTTGTTCCCTTTAGGGGTCGCAGGTGACTGGAGCCTATCCCAGTGCCTTTGGGCCTTAGGCGGTACACCCTGGACAGAGGCCAGCTCGTCGCAGGGTTAACACAGAGACAGACAACCATTCACTCTCACATTCTTTCACAAGGGCCAATTTACAGTTGCCAATTGACCTAACACATGCATGTCTTTGGACGGGGGGAGGAAGCCGGAGAACCCGGAGAGAACCCACGGTAACACGAGGAGGACATGCAGACTCCACCCAGAGAGATCGTAACAACTAAAGCATAATAATCGTGTAGAAAAAGATTCAGTTGTGGTCATCTGGACTCAGAAAAACAAAACGTTTCGTGGGCAGGGCTTTCACAGAGTAGGATATAAAGCTAAGTTCTCAGACTTGTTTCACAGATTGAGAATGACTCTTGGATGAGAGTCGAAACGGAGTTTAGATGACTACAACTAAATCTTTTTCTACAATGGAAACCTCCTTGATGAATGAAGGATTACACCCACATAATAATCGTGACAATTTTATTGTGTTGTTTTTATAGTTGTTTTTTACTATAATCTATAGTCCAAAAAACACCTAAATGTAAACCACTTTCTGTTTTTGTCACAATATCATTATATTTTTCTCTCAGAAAGCTCAATTTCATAAAGCTGGTCACAAATTGAATAGAATAGTAGTAACGTGTTATTAACACTTTCCCATTGTCTAACACGGTGTTAGACAATGGGAATGGAAACAAATTAAATATTTCACTGTTGTTTGGTCATGGCCTGAGTAATCGTTAAATTGTGTATTTTCTCACAATTATCATATGATATTGTGACATCCTCCTGAGAGAGTATTTATAATGGGAGACTTCACATTGTATTCATTCACTTCACTTAGTGGTGATAAGGTACTATAGTAGCCACAGCTGCCCTGGGGCAGACTAACGGAAGCAAGATCGGCAATCTGCACCATGGGCACCTGGTGTTCCAGCCGTCTCCCATCTAAGTACTAACCAGGCCCTGTTAGCTTCCAACAGCTGTCGAGATCAGACATGAACAAGCACGTATGACCACAGACACTATGAATAAGGTGTATTATCAATGAATATATTTGGACATTTTGATTTAATAATGCCACTGTTTTTGTTATAAAAAGGTCTTTTATTATGTGTATCATGATTCTGCATAGTCCAGAGAACATCACCATGATCAAAATACAACTATGTATAGAACTTGCCCTGTGTCTACCTGAGAGGGGTCACATAAAGAGGTGCTGGGTGAGTTGGGCTCCCTCTGGGTCTGAGGACAGGACTTGGGTCCCGCTCTGGCTCAGCAGGATGTTCATAATACTGTGAGTCAGGTCAGAGCGCCTCAGTGTGGAGCAAACAGATGCTATTTCACTCCACTCATCCACTGTAGAGGCACTGTCCTCCAGTATGGCCGCCTCCAGCACACCTGAGAGAACACAACAGCTCAGCTCTTTTCAGAGTTTAACCAGTAATGTTTTCCCTTGATTTGTGTCGATAAATGTGTTCTTAATTCTAAATGTTTTAACTTACGCATAGAACTCTTTTTTTCTTCATGGTTAGGCCTATGCTTATACATTTTAGCCGTGTTTAATTGGATCATCAATATTTTCTGAATGACTAAAACCAAAGTGGCCCATCAGCTATCACAAAATCTTTAATACAGTTTTAATATATTTTATTTGTTAATAATAAGTAACAGGTAAAACGTCAGTGTTAACTCAGTAGTGATTAATTGAATTGACCACTACTATGTTTCTGTTATGCAAGCAGGGCTGAGGTATTGTTGGTTGTGTTTTTGAATAACACGTCCAAGGTTCCTCCTCTAAAACAGATAAGAAAGGAAGCACTGAAGCACTATATCACTTTTCCTTCCTGATATAGTGCTTATCTGAATACTGAACAAGCTCAGGATGGTAATGCATTTGGAGGCGGTGTGACGAACCTGGTCCTTCCTTGATTAAACTGTCCAAGAGCTGCAGAGCAAACTCCTGAAGCTGAGAGGCAGATAGCAGAGCAGAACAGACCACGCCCACAGACAACATGGCTCCGCCCCTCTCAGGCCTGGTCAGAAGCTGCAGGAGACTCAGGCTGGGCCGCTGACAGAACACCCACAGGTAGTCCTCTGCAGTGGTGCAAAGTAACAAAATACACAAGTATAAGTACTGTACTTCAGTCAAAGTTTTAGGTCATTTTTTACAGTGGACACTTTTACCTTCACTGCATCCAAGTATCTATACTTTCTACTCCACAAATTTTTTTATCTGGACTGAAAAGTAGAAGTAGTTTTCATTTGGTTTGAAAAGTTACATTTAGCACGTTTCCTGTGACATCCTGCCTAAAGGTTTAGAGTTCAAGCCCCAACTACAAGCAAGCAAAAATATATACATACATTTCACAAGAAACAAATAAATCTGCCCTTTCTTTTCCTCCTCAATATCACTACATTTTAACACTGAATAGTTTTCAAAATCATTGAGAATTTCTGTTACTTTTAGTACATTTTGACCTGAGATTGAAGGTCTGGATAACAAAAGGTAAGCTTCATTTATTTTTTATTTTTTTTACTACATTGTAAAAGATAATCAAAAGAAAACATTTACTATGTTGAAGAAATCCTTTGGCTCTGAGAAATAGGACTTTTATAGGTATTTAGAGTTATTATAACCAAAAAATTAAACTATGCAATCACCATGATAACCCTCTGACTGAAATCTTTATCGAGGCTTATAAATCAGACATTTCAAGGGGAATAATATATAAAACATAAAATATATAAAGAGCAACTCTACTAAATATATTAAAAATATGGGAAGGAGATTTTGTTTTGATCGACGAAGAAAGGGAAAATATATAAATATCCCAATGGAGGATCAAAAAGTCACATGTTTGGAAATTATTCTGTTGGAAAACAGTTTTTTCATGTCAAAGACCACGTCAAAGGGCACACTATTCACAAGGAAATTCAAACTGTGGTTGCCAGGAGGCGCACAATTACTATGTGTTTTGGACAAACACATGGACAGTCCTGCTTGTTTCCATGGAAATGTTGGTCATTGACAATAATATTCCAGAGTATAGCAGAAAACTGGTCAGAAGTATGGTTTTAACTTATTAGCTACTTTTAAATGTATTTGAATAATATTCTTATTACTTAAGTAACAAAATGGATTACTTCTTCCACCTCTGGTCCTCTGACAGGCATGTGTCAGTGCATACATGTTGTATAGACTGACCTGCTGTGAGCTTCTCACAGTGTCTCAAGAAGTCCACAGTGCTGTGGGTCAGTCCTCGTCTGCACATGCTCAGAGCCATGTTCCTGTGGGATCCGCAGGCTTTGTAGCTTACAGTGGCCAGAGCCAGTAACATGTCTGTGTGATAAACAGAAGAGGTCTTCTGTGCATACTGAGCCAGGATGTCCCCCAGCCTCTCAGAGTGCGTCAGTCTGAAAGAATCACAGTGTACACAACTTAAAAGAGCTCACATAGTTTATGTTAGAGCAGTGGTTCTCAAACTGTGGTATGCGTGTTACATGGGACCCTCTCCAGTTTGACTATCTGTTATATTTAGAGATACATCCATTCATGTTTTTGTCCTCCTTTGGGTTAATCGTTATTTAGAAGTAACTTATTCATGGTTTAGTCACATTTTAGACCACGCTACTATTATAGACCTTATATAGTCCCGTTAGATCTGGTGGTTTTCAGAAAGCCACATATTATCTTAGGTAGTGCTCGGTGTGAAAAGTTTGAGAACCACTGCGTTAGAGGCATAGCGTTTACTTGTCAAAGTTGAATGCATGGCTTAGAAGCTGCCACTGGCCTTGCTCCAGGGCACAACAGACGCCCTCATAGGACACAGGCTCTGGTAGTCTGTGTCCCACTGGTGTGCTGATGAGCAGAGAGTGGAAGAGGAGCAGAAGGGGCGGGTCAGAGTGTGGAGGCCCCGTCACAGCTATGGCAGGAGACCACATGGACATAACATAAGGAGACATGAAACCCAAAGCAGACAGAAGCTTGGACGTGCACCTTTGAACATGTTGACAGTGTGGATGTTCCTCAGAAGTCCTCGAGGAGAGAGCGCTGCATGCTCTGCTGCTTCTTTGTACTGGCCAGAGTCAATGAGCTCAACAAACCTGATAGAGAGAAGAATAAACATGTCAGTGTGAACAGAAAGGTATTTGTAAGGATCACGTACGGCCTGTAGAGGTTATACACTGACTTTGCCTCTTTTATTTCTGTGGAGCTTTTGTTTTGCCCAAATTAAATGTATATGGTCAAATGTAAGCTGAAAGTAGTTTGTTCGATGTGGATCAGACTGCGCAGACCTTAACTAACTTGTTTTCAAATGGTAGGGGGAGATAAAGGATACTTCAACTTGCCTCACAACAATACTTTCCTCAACACAGGCTCAGAAACATCTTATTTAAAGAGAGAAAGGTAATGAGTTCAATGGTGTGATATCAGTGATAAAGCGTTCTGTTGTTTATCTGCGTTTCTACTACGGTTTACAAGATTTGCATCAGATACAAACTGAATATTACACAGACTTTTATATTTGTTTTCAGACTAGAGCAGCTCTTTCACATTTTAGTTGTGTTTTGAGCTCTCATAGGAGAACATTTCATTACACACTATTGACGTTGACGCAAGAATTTGCCACTCGCTACTGAAATTCAGAATGTTGTAATGTCATCTGCATAACCTCTGTTGGTGGGAAGAAGGCGTGTCAGTAATGTGTAACAGAGGGAAGACTTTGAGGACCTGCGGAGGTACTGTGTGAGGTACTCAGACTCGTCCACCCCAGTCGGCTCGTCACTCTCCAACAGCTCTGTGTCTACGTTCAGAAGGTCGTCTTCTGTAACTGAAACATTATGCACAGTCTTTGTGTTCATGTTTGCCATATAACACATGGAAAACAAAATAAATGTGGTTTTAGCTTATGTAGCGGCTGCTTTGTATGGAGTTTTTGTATATTCTAATGTTTTACAGTCCTTTTTAAAGTTTGTGAACAAAAACATTCTAAATTCCAGAAAGGAGGCAAAAGTGAAGTGGAACGTAATGGAGAAAGTGGGATTAACGAGAGATAGAAAGTGTCTTTGGCAAATGAAAAAATGAAAATGGGTTTCAAGACATTTTTGGGTTTTTTTTAAAGGAAATTATAATTGACACTTACAGTATAATGTAAAGTAAAGTTCTGTTTTTTATATTTTACCTGACAAATACTTACAGAAATGTTGAACGCACAATATTTGTTGCTCTGTCTACAGATATATGACATCATTTACCACAAATTGTACTTTTTGTGAAACTCAAATAATGTTTTTACATCATCATCAGAGAAGCAAACTAATTGACATTTCAACAATTTTGTTCATTTTTTGTTATAAAGACTTACAACCAATGAGCTTGTGTCAATTAACCATTGAAAGCGTGGCGTTTCCTTCAGTTGCCCCCATTCTGGAACTTTGAACATTCCGATGCCATATTAGCATTTTAAAGGGTCTATAACTCAGCAGTGTAAGTACCTGTGGTTTGTGTGACTTTCTGTAGAGCTGAAAGTAGAAGCTCTTCCAGGGGAGTGTGCTGTCCCTCCTCCCCCCAGCTGCACAGATGCTCATACAGCCCCCCGAGACGCTTGTATCTGCAAACACAGGGCAAAGTGTGGATAATTATGTAGTAATAATGTATGTGTTACACTCTATATGACAGGTTGGACTACACATTTCAATTAAACAATTCTATTTCAGATTTCACTCAAAATGTTTTCTATTTGTCCCCAATTTGACCTTTTTTGTACCGTTTATAAAATTGTACTTCCTGGTTGGACATGAGCAGCAAATATGAAGGTAATTCCACAACTGTTACCTAGCAACCAGACTGTAAACAAACCCAAAATACATATAAATTAGACAATAGTCATGACAAACAATAATCCCATACAACCTTTATTTTGTTGAAAGATCGTTTCAAAAGTCAGAAAAGTGTGTCAGTAAAGTGTAAACTGTCTCTGTGTTTTCAATGGCATGTCACATAGTGATGGCATCTTCTTCTTTGGTGTTTTATGGCGGTTGGTATCCAAGTGTTACATTACCGCCACCTACTGTTGTTAGACGTCTTCAAAGTATGTGTTTTATGCTATACCGTAAAAAAAAAAAAAAAAAAGTTTTACTTCCACCTACTGTTGTTAGACGTCTTCAAAGTATGTGTTTTATGCTATACCGTAAAAAAAAAAAAAAAAATAGGGGAGAGAAAGAGAGGGAAAGAGAAAGAGAGCGAGAGCAGACTCGAACCTACCGCTGCTGCTCTATTGATGACATCACAGAGGGATTCTGTTTTAGAACTTTACTACCCTTTACTGCTAACCTATCAAACTAAGTTATAATTACAAAACCAGGAGAACTTTCATAGGGACTTAGTGAGGACCATCAAGACACTTTGTCGGCCTACGGGCCAAACAGCAGAGTACCCGGCCCTCTTGGAGTCTCTGGGAGGGGTACTGGGAAGAAAGGTCCCCCGATCTGAACCCGAGCGTGTTCCTTTATTGTGAGGGTCAGTTGGAAACATCTGGCAGAGCCATCTGTCAGTGGAGTCTTCAACATGCTCCTCAGGGAGAACTTCTCCCAGATCTTGGGGGAGATGGGAATATTGAGTCTGATTGGACCATGTTCTCCACCTCCTTTGTCGATGCAGCAGCATCGAACCTAGATGTTGGAAGTAATTATTCCGTCAGGCTGAAGAAAGAGCCCTGTCAGGCCTTACTGGCTTGTGAGGCAGGTAGTGACTTAAAGGACAAGATAGCGAATACAAGAGGTCGAAGTGAGTCTCCCCCGCAGGGTGGCTGGGCGCTCCTTTAGAGATAGGGTGAGGAGCTCAGTCACACGGCAAAAGCTTGGCGTAGAGCCACTGCTCCTCCATGTAGAGGTTTCTTTCTAAATTGTTTTAGATTATTGCTGTTTAAAATGAAAACAATAAAAATGATGATCTTCTTATGTTATAGAATACAAAACTATGTACCAGACGTATGTCTCCTTTAAATGAACTTTATTTTTCAAGTGCTTGGGATTATTCCATCCAGAGTAAATCCGTGGCACTACGTACATGACTTACAGGAGTTTGAGCCGCCTGTTGTCTGCTTCCGCGCCCTCTCTCCACTGCACCCTGACCTGCAGCTCTGTGTCCAGCCCAGCTCTGACCTCCACAGACACACACTGCCTCTTCCTCTCCAGCAAAGCCGCTCTCTGGGACTGCAGCTGGTCCAGATGTTTTTCCAGAAGCTCCGAATCCTCTGACTCAGCCACCGTCAGCCCTGAAACGACAGAATGTGAAGTGAACACAAGCACAGATCTCTAGCAGATGAACATAAAAATACCTGTGGTTAGAGAAGAATCTTCCGTTACCTGGGATCCACATGCGCTGTTCTCTCCATGATTTTTGTCTTTCAATCTCTTGCTGAAGTTCTACATTTTCTTTTTGTAAAACAGAGATCCTGTATCGATAATAAAAAAAATAATAATATTATTTAGCGATATTTAAATGTATGTAAATAAAAAACAAAAAGAAAACTTATAGAACAAGACAAGACAGCTAATAAAGAATAAGATTTTAAAAAGTAAAAAAAAAGAAGTTAGTATGGTAATTGTCCCAATGTCCAATAATCAGAATCAGAATCAGAAAGGGTTTATTGCCATTGTCAATGAACAAAATTCACAAACAGGAATTTGTTTTTGGCATTAACGTGCAACATAAAACACTGAGCAATAATAAAACAACATATATGAAATCAAAAGGGCATGCATTAAGAGACTATTTAAAATTACTACAGTATAAAATAAAAATAGGCATTACTATGTACACAAAATTACAGTTAAATTTAAAGTTGTAGTGCAGAAAGTGACGAATAGTTGCAGTTAAAGTGGCAGGTGTTTAAAGGTGTTCATGAGTCCAAGGGCTGAGGGAAAGAAACTATTCTTGTGGCGGGAGGTAATAAATGTGTCTATTTTCAAATTTACAGTTTGCGGCAGTACTTCCTGTCTAATTCTATCTCTCTGGGGTTTTGGCTAAATCAGTATGAATAAATATCTTAAGATCAAGCAATGGGTGCACGGTGGCAGAGCGTTTAGAGCTCTCGCCTCCCAAGAAGGAAATCATGGGTTCGATTCCTGGGCGAACATTACGTCACATGATCTCTCTGGGTGGAGTCTGCATGTCCTCCCCGTGTTACCATGGGTTCTCTCCTGGTTCTCCGGCTTCCTCCCACCGTCCAAAGACATGCATATGTTAGGTCAATTGGCAACTGTAAATTGACCCTAGTGAATGAGTGTGAGAGAGAATGGTTGTCTCTGAGTTGGCCACTGTCCAGGGTGTACCCCGCCTAAGGCCCAAAGGCACTGGGATAGGCTCCAGTCACCCGTGACCCCTAACGGGAACAAGCGGTAGAAAATGGATGGAAGATCAAGCAATGATCTAAGCTTGTTAATGCCAAATAGCATCAGATCTCAGAAGTAAAGCAGGGATGGGCCTGGTCAGTCCTTAGATGGAAGATGGAAGAAGTAATGCCAGGTGCCACAGGAGGGCAGTAGTACATTGAATCCATATGAATGAGAGAGAATGAACATGTGCAGTCCAGTGTGTTTACAGCATGTGTATGTTCTTTAACATATTCAGCCATGACAAAATAATAATAATAATAATGACAGTGAGTTGTGGTTGATGTTTCTCACAACACGTTAAAGACTCTACAAAGCATGTGAATACGTTGCCAAAGGACATTTGTGTGTCTCAATGCTAATGCTCATTCTACTGTTGAGGCATAAATCATTTAAAATATCTTCTCCATTAAGATGAACTAAGCTGGTGTGTGCACAAATTTCCTTCAGGTTCTTAGTCTTAGGCTGTGTTCACCCTTGTATTTGTTTGGTCCCGGTTTGAGTCCAATTCCATTCTAATGCAGATTTGTTTTAGTCCTGTTTAGGCCTTGACCTTGTCCATGTTCTGGGTTTAGTTGGGCAAGTGTGAAGCACCCTTAGAGGCCTCATGCTGGATAATATTACAATTATGATTGTAAATGCCTTTTATTAAGTGCACTAACATTTTATTAAGTGAACTAAAATGTCCCTAACACAGCCTGGAACCTGACACGACACTTTACAGACACTTGGAAAAGCAGACAGACATCAATCACAGAAAGGTTCTTCATAAAAATAAAAATGTATATCAATGTTCAAATGCTCCTGTGTCAGAGGTGTGCAGCAGAAAAGTCCTCGTACCCACCTCGCCTTCAGACGCACAGCTCGACTCTCACAGGCTTCAATGGACCGGAGCTTGAGAGACGAGGCCTTCAGGGCGTCCTGGGAACTTCTGCTGTCCTCCAGCGTCTGACTGATGGCCCTTATAACTTGATCATACTCTGTCTTTATACTCAGCAGGATTCTCTTATAGGTAGAAGACTGCGCAATCAGCTGAAAGACAAACCAATAGATTGTTGACGGGAGATTCTTTTTGTCATGTGTAAAGGGTAGATTATTTACACTTATACTCCCCTAACTTTAATTGACATGAATGGAATAGATAATACCCTACCTAACAAAAATGTGCTTTCTGCCGTGCAGTTGTTTCCTGTAAATAGAGGAGACTATGGTAGCATAAACAACCAGGACTATTAATAATCATACTTAGTGGTCAAATATACAGAGAAAAATTTATTGCCTAAGGATTAAACAAAGGCAAAAAGTGAAGATATTGAAGTAAAAATTGTCTTAGATCTGGAATTTAGTGTTACTTCATAAATAATTCGTTTTAAATTGTTATTAAATTAAATTAAAATGTATTGCAAATCACAGTAAACGTTTCAAATGCATATCTCTACATTGGACTTATGTTATTTGTCAGTGTATTGATCTAATAAACCCATGAAACATTACTATTATTATATACAAAAAAATACTTTCTATAACTATGTATTCGAAACCAAACTGACCTTGTTGAAGACTGTGTAGTAGAGCACGTAACGCAGCTCACTGGGGCCCTCTTCTGGACACTGCAGGTAACGCTTCTCGTGTTCAAGGAACTCGTATAGCGATTTTAGAAACTTCTTCTCAACTTCAAACTCCAGTATTTCAGGCGTTAGAACACGTTCTCCTTTTCTAGAAGACAAGGCGGACTTTCTTGCAGTTGTTGACATTATTTTTTTTGTCGTACAACAACTCAAATCTAACGTAGTTTTTACTGTTTATTCGTACAGCACGGTTGGTCCGAAGTTCTTGGTCCTAGATTTTGTAGTTGCTAGGATACCGAGACATTGGCGTTGGACGTTGTGCATTTTTTGCTTAATACAATATTTAAATGCTGTTTCCACTCTATTTCACATTATACTCTGTGCTAAGTTGTATGTCATTATTCTGAGCGCAAACACGTGAGGGAAAATAGAAAAAACCTGCCAATATAATATTATTTGGTCAGGCACCATGACAGCCGCCTAAACCCGTGCAAACGTCTGTAGAAAACCCCGTGGCTCCGCTGTAAAGTCCTCTTCTCATGATCCGCCATTAGGAGCACACCGGTGGTAAGTTTGGCTCTCAGAAAACGTGAACAAACAGAGAAAATGACACTTTTGACAGCAGTTTTCGGTACACGCAGTGAGGCTAAGCTTCTGTGCATGTTCCCGTGTAGGTGGATTGAACGCCAAGATGCAGATTTTCGTCAAAACCCTCACGGGGAAGACCATAACCCTCGAGGTGGGTAGCGCCGCTGTGATGGAGCCTGAAGTGCGGTAGTGCTGGAGTCATGCTAGTTCACATCTTCTACAACGCACGTACACGCCATTTCAGGCCAACACGCTTGGAAAAAACATAATTGGGTGGAAGATCTTGGTCAGAGTTCAGTAATGCGTTACCAAAAGCACTGTACGCATTTCGTTTCCCGGCCAAGCTAATCGGCTAAGCTAACATTGATGTCTGCTGCACGTGTGACGCTCAAGTCCAAATAATTGCGCTGGTTTAAAGTGACAACCCTAAAAAAATAGACTCCAGAATGACGCTTGTGAACCGGGGAAGCCACTTTATTCTGCAGTGGCTTTAAAAACGTGCCACATTAATAAAGCACAATACATCTACTATAGGTTAGTTAAATGCTTTTTACCACAGGTGTATTTGTTTGTACGAAATGATTTCTATTGAGCCAAATAATCGAGCAGCTCTAACTAGTTTTGTCCTTTATTCTCCAGGTTGAGCCTTCAGATACTATTGAAAATGTCAAGGCCAAAATCCAAGACAAAGAAGGTAAAAGGCAATGATGTATTCAAGTTGATTATGTGGCTACAGATGTATTTAAACCCAGTCCTCAAACACATTGACTTGTATTCGTGTGCAGGCATCCCTCCTGATCAGCAGAGGTTGATCTTTGCTGGTAAGCAGTTGGAAGATGGGCGCACGCTGTCGGACTACAACATCCAGAAGGTGAGGGGCTGTTAAACATGGAGGGCAATTTGTCTCCAATACAATTGATTGTTGCTTTATGGCTGAGAGGATGGCAACTGTCAATGTCACACTTCCATGGCTGGATCTGGATGCGCTCATGAACCTACTGTGGCTGTATTTCTCTGTATCAAGTCTGTTTATGCTGAACCAAATGTACAGTAATCAAAACCATTTGTCTGCCGTCCACATGACTTAATTTTGGCATTTCACTTTAATGAGACATTCCTGTTAAGTTTAATCTCTTGGTAATGGGTTTTCCCCTTTTTTATGTTGCAATTAGGGATGCGTTTTCCTTCAATTAAAAGCGAATTAACTGCTTCTAAAATTCTATATTGACTATTTTCAAACTTAAATCGTGACTTCACTCATCAGTAGTTGTGACAGTATTGCTGTATCACTGAACATATGTTGTACTGAAGAAATGAAAATCGTATTGTTGTGATTGCAGGAGTCCACTCTGCACTTGGTGCTGAGGCTGCGCGGTGGTGCCAAAAAGAGAAAGAAGAAGTCTTACACCACCCCAAAGAAGAACAAGCACAAGAGGAAGAAGGTCAAGCTCGCTGTGCTTAAGTACTACAAGGTGAGCTGCTGTGACTTGTGGGAAATGTAACCTGAGCTCGGCCTTTGGACTGTGGATGAGCTCACTGTCCAGCATAAACTCATTCTGAAGTCTCAATCTCTGCTTGTTCCTGTTCAGGTGGATGAGAATGGCAAGATCCACCGCCTGAGACGCGAATGCCCCGCTGACGAGTGTGGAGCCGGAGTGTTCATGGCCAGCCACTTTGACCGTCACTACTGCGGAAAGTGCTGCCTCACCTACTGCTTCAACAAGCCCGAGGACAAGTGAAGGGCTGCAAGGACGTTAAATAAAGAAACCCTTTGACTAAATTCAAGTCTTGCGTCTTATCAATGATTCATGGTCAAATTGGGCATTTTGTTTTTAGAAATTTAAATGTTTTTCCTTGCAAAGTAAAATACAAATGGGTAAAAACTTAAGTACATCAGAATTGTATTTTGCCTGTAATATGCCTGGAAACTTTACATTTACAATCTAAGTGTTTGACAAGCCAAAATGGCTGTCGCACTGAAGAGAGACTGACCTGCATCCAAACCATTTCTCACAGATGAGCGAGGTTTAAAGTGTGCAGTGGCTTGTAAAAGTATTCACTCTAGTTTGTTGTAGCAGCAACACTACAGGACAACTGATTTCCCTTTTTTTTTTTCCTTTTAAATGGAAAAGTATTCAATTTAAAATGCTGACCTATGAGCCAGTATCTGGCCTTTATGGAAGAATGTCGAAACCATAAGTACTGTTTTGACACAGCAAACAAGGTGCTCGGCTCTTGAACTTTTTGCCCCAGAAGCAAAATGCTGTCTGGTGTAAAACTAACAGTCACATGCAGGTTGGGCTGCTTTTGTGTATTTATGGGTATTTGGATTTTTGCAGAAATTGTCTCAAAACCAATGAGTGATTCGATTTTTTTTTTTTTGCAAAATACTGAACACTTAAGTTAAATACCAGGCATTTTTTTTTTGTTCAAGTACATCAATGTTTAATTTGACCAATACTATATAAAATAAGCAATAGCACCAAGACTGAAACTAAGGTTTTTGTTTTTTTTCCTGCATCGTATGGTCAAGGGAAAGAAGGTAAGAACCCTAGTTTCCGCCTATGAATACAAAATAAAAGCATCACAGGAAATTAAGCTAATATGACAAACCACCTGAATTGCATGGATGACTTCTGTCCCGACCCCGCTTTCTCCTCCAGAGTCAGACGTTTGTGCGCTGATTAATACTTGACAAATCGGCCTCTCATTTCTCAACGTTGCAGAACATTGTCCACACTGAACTGTGCGGGGACCAAGTTCATCATCTTGCGCTGTGTGGGCCATTCTTCTCAAGCTGTAACCCCCCTGCCCCCTGCCCCCTGCCCGGTCTGGACCATGTTCTGGACACTGCTGCTCCACTTCCCCGGTTATTCCTTTTAGAAACCGCTCTCTTCATCCATTATTCCTTCTTGCTTCGACCACCTGTTCTCCGTCCTACAGAGGCCCCTGCACAGGCCCTTGGCCTGGCACAGAGTTATTACAGTGGTGTTTAAATGTGCAGCATTAGGGCTTTCCAAAAACCACAAAGGGCGCCTTCTTGCTCTTGACCAAAACAGAAAATCAAATAACTCTTATTTTGTGTGTTTGCTTATATGTAGAGTAAAAATCTAAATTGGTTGTTTTTGAAATAATTCTATTAACTACTTGGAAATTGAAACAAAATGCCCTTTCTGACTCTTGGTATTTTGCAATCAAATTTAAATGACATAATATTTGATTTTCAAGACCGAATTCTGAAAAGAAAATCCAAAACCCATAAATACACCGACTCTTTTCTTCAGCAGTGACAGAAGCGTCTCAGACTTTAATACAGGGCAATCTTTGGAGAAAACGTTTGACATCTGCAAGAGACTAGTTTGCCTGATTTGAAAATAATTTACAGCAAATATCGTATTGCCTTATTATTTCCCTACAGAGACAATAAAGTGTACTTTAAACTTACCTTATTTATGGCATGTGCTGGTGCCATTTAACCTACAGTTGTCTTTCCCAAAAGAAAGTGTCACAGCCATACTTTTATATTTAAAAAGACATACGCATATTGCACTATTTAAGTAGCTAAGTAACTTCTGTTTAACTAATAATTACAATGATCTGAAAAGTGTGGGGGGTACATGAAAAGTACACAGACACCATCATTGTGTACTAAAATAAGGTTATTTACTTAAAAATCATTACAATGGACAGAGACTGTATACAGTTTTTCTTGGTAAACTCATAAGGCACCAAACCAGATGCTGTACAAAAACACACCAAAAATCCTGTACATATTAGAGATTATTCTATACTTGGGTTCCGGCATATTCAATACATGATAATACAGCTGTCAGCAAGACACGCCCACACATCCACACACACACACACACACACACACACTGCACGCGCACAACCGCACACGCACACGCACACACACACGCTCAGACAGTGCACAGCAGCACACATCCAAGTCAACGCATTGTTTTACACCCTTCAAGTCCACTGGTCTTTCAAAATGTTTCAGTTGAGACTCCAAAAATAAAATAAAAAACTGTTTAAAGTTAGATTCTATTTTCCTAGGCACATTTGACAAACTAAATCTACCTTTACCACTGCATTTGAAGGAGTCAAACCTTGTTTAAGTCTATTGCAAACATTTGAGAACCACTGCACTCTTTTCAGTCCTCAACAACCTTCGGCAGGTTAGACGTTCCCCAGTCCAGTTCATTCTGATGTGAAAGCTGCTGTCCACTCTCCAGCACACGGGCGTTGTCTCTTTCACTCACTCACTCACACAAATGGGACAAATGCTGTGGACAGACGGACAGGACGGGAGACGTTTCCATAGTAACTCCTTTTGCTTACACATCTCTCAGAAGTCAGCGGACGTGGACACTGCAGCGCACTCTTCTGCTTTGCAAAATCTCCTTATGATAGGTACGGCATCTAACCTTTATTTACACAATAGAATTCACATATCTTAAAAGTACCTTATTCTTATACGTAACTCTACTTTAAGAGTGAGATATATATCATTATGGCAGGAGAGCAGAGTCCTGAAGAGAAATCCAGAAAACAAAACAAATTGGCAGAAGGCAAACGTCCGGGAAGGCCCAGGCCCTTATAAAACACACCTCCCTCCTCAGCCACACAAGGCGGCGGATCCAAATGTCTGGTGGCTTTCACAGAAAGCGTCATAGCAGGGAGCGCCCCCTGGAGTTCAGAGAAGGAACAAGAGGCACAGCTCAGTCCTAACTGGAGCCTCTGTTCTCTCACAGTCCCTGGTTGTAGTCCAGGGCATCCGGGGCAGTCCAGTTCAGAAGCGATGGGGCGGAGGAGGGGGGGGCGCGCAGGTCAAATCTTTATGTCCTGGGACTCCACCATCTTGCCCAACGTCTTCTTGACTCTGAGGATGGTGAGGCGGGAGGCGGGATTATGGGCCCAGCATTCAGACATCAGCTTCAGCATGGCTCGTAGGCACTGTGAGGGTCAGAGCAGGGTCAGAGCAGGGTCAGAGCAGGGTCAGAGCAGGGTCAGAGCAGGGTCAGAGCAGGGTCAGACATGACACAGCTCACTACAACTACATCTGACCAAACAATGGTGACGGTTCAACATGATTTTTTGACAACATTTTTGGTTACACTGTCAGAAAAAACTTGTTTCCATGACAACGGCCTTCAAGAAAAAAGAGCGGGCTCTACCCGCCCTGCTGCAGAGGGGCTCTACCCGCCCTGCTGCAGGGGGGCTCTACCTCACTCGTGGGTCTTACCTCGTCACTGTTCCAGCGGTTGGACACTGTGGGCCTCAGTCCTTTCACACACACCACCTCCAGCATGTCCTCGTAGGACGGGTCTGAAGGAACCATGTCGTAGTAGGGCAGCTGGTAGTCCTCTGTGATACCTGGAGAGGGAAGACAAGTATTAGAACTGTGCTAAAGTAGTCACACGGTCCACTCAGGTTCATTTGCAGTGCTGACATTGTCGATACACTTCATGAATCTTTGAGGTCACATGTTTCAGGTAAACATACATGACCAAAACCACAGCGTGGCTTTTATTCTAACAGAGCTGCTCTTGGCCTGGTGTTTTCTCGTGTTCTGCAGTCGTTTCGTGAAGTCATTTTCCAGATAATTGTCTGTCCGAATGCACGGTGCGGTTCATTTGCTTTCATTCATGACTAATGTTGTTAACTTTGACCGCCCTGGGTTTTGCCTCACTGTGTTTCTCATCTCAAGTGTATGGTATTCCAAGAGCCAATCAAATCATTGCATTCTTAATCCTTATTCCAATGAATGAAGTTAATTAGAATATTGTGTCGAGTGTGTACCTCCAGTGATGCAGCGCCGGGCCATCTCCCAGATGACCAGGCCGTAGCTGTACATGTCGGCCATGATGTAGGCCTGGAAGTGGTTCTTGTTCAGGGTCTCGTCCAGAACCTCAGGGGCCATGTACCGTCGCGTGCCCACTCGGTTACTCAGAGGGATGTCCACATCATTTGTGTCACTACAAAGACAAAAAAGTAGATATACCTGAATAAAAACAAGGTCACAATTTGAATGGTCAAGGTTATTATTGGTGTTTTGGTGGCACATGTAGCTGTGGGTTCAATGCTGGGATTTGAAATTATTCACAGTTATTATTATTGGCAATCTCTGAACATTAGGAATAAGTTACAATAGATAATATGTGTCTTATTTAATTAGTCATTAGACAATATGGAATAAACCGCACGTTTGTAGGAACTCGCTGACATTGGCTGAAGCGAACTGACCTGTTGAATTTGACAGCGAGGCCCAGGTCAGCGATGCAGCAGGTGCCGTTCTTCTTGACCAGGATGTTCTTGCTCTTGAGGTCCCGGTGGGCGATGGCGGGTTTGCCCTGGGTGCCATAGATCTCGGTGTGGAGGTGGCACAGTCCGCAGGCGGCGGAGTAGGCCAGCCGCAGCAGGGCCTGAGTGTCCAGGGTGCTCTGCTTCAGGTAGTCGTACAAGGAGCCGTTCTCGTGGAAGTCTGTGATGAGGAAGAGCTGCATGTAGGCCCCCGAGCTTTTAATGTCGGCCGCGATGAAGCCTGGACGACACAGGGACACATGGGTCAGGTTATACTACGGAAAGTACAAGGTGTAAAGTGTGGTTATGTCACAAGAAGGGCTGCGAGAGTAATGGCAAAGACATTCAGAACAATATTTGACTAGTCAGAGGTTTTATGACTCCGGCAGCAGGCATGACATCAAAATGATACAGGAAACGTGTCAAATGTTGTGTTTTGATGAATAACCTATTTTATCTTAAATTCATGGGCCTTTTGCATCTTCTCTCAAATGTCATGTTGTCCGTCTTAATGGGAATTGAAAAATAAGAAAAATAAGGAAAAGTAATAATAATTATCGCCATTGCAGATAGATATTTACCCAAAACTTGTTCAGCCCCCGTAACAAGTATGTCACAGCTCCAAGAAGAACAGCCTGACTTTCTGCCTGTAAGTCATTGCCAGAGTCTGGTCCACGTGGGTCTCCACAGACTCAAACTCTGTCAGGTTTATTGATCGGTCTGGAGTCTACTGGTCTGGCTCTGGGTAGCGTCAAGTCTCACCGTTTGAAATTTACTCCATTCCAGAATGTTTCCCCCCGATGCACTAGTTACTATGCTTCACTGTTATTTCACAATCTTAAAGACATAGAACACAATTCAACACTCATTTCCTTCCCTGGTTCTACAAAAGGAGAGACTGACTAACAATGGAGTGTCGTTTGTAACACAAGAATAACACATTTCACTTCCTTATTAGACTTAAAGCCGTTGTACAAAATGTATAGCTGGACGGAGGTCAAACAAAACCACTCCAGGACCGAGTGGTGTTTGTTAGTAAAGCCTAAAGCTGTGTGTTGCTGAGGGTCTTACCCAGGATGTTCTCGTGTCTCATGAGCACAGTCTGGTAGATCTCGGTCTCTCTGAACCAGCTGGTCTCCTCTCTGGTGAAGAACACTTTGACGGCCACCTTCTCTCCTCTCCAGCGGCCCAGCCACACCTCTCCATACCGGCCCTTTCCTATCTGACGCACCATCTGGATCTGCTTGGCTATGGTCCTCTGCACCTGAGCACAACACACGCGTTTTCATCAGTGAACACAGCTGCTTGTGTGCAATAAAATACATGGGGAAAATACTGGGTTGGACTTAAGAAGACACATTTTACTGTAGCACTCAGGATTGTGTTGTGACGTTCAATCTGACCAGTAACGCACCGCTATAAAAAGGTACAAACGCTGTCAGTTAAACATTGATTGGGGCGGCTATAACTTGTATCCTTCGTCAGTTTTGCTTTTATTCCTCTGTAATAATATAACATACAACAAAAGATTAATTTGTATTCTATTCCCACATATTTAACATCATTCTTGTGTAAGTGCTTTTAGATTTCAGTGCAGTGTGGCGCTCTTACCAGCAGAGGGAGCCCCGAGCCGCTGCCGGAGCTCTGGGATTGGTAGATGAGGTCTTTGAGAGACTCTCCTGCCGGAATGAACACTTCCTGCTCCAGGTCCTTGTGGTAGCGCTGCCGCTCACTCTGCCACTTGTACCTGAACAACAACAACAACAACAACAACAATAACAATAACAACAATAACACACAGAAGAGTCAGTCATGAACGACTTCATTCTGATCAAACAGGTCATGATTATTGATTATTGACTATTAGAAACGCCACCTCCACCAGAAAAGCTACACAGTGCACCTTTAAATCAAACTTTCTGATCCGGCCAGTCACAATAATTACTCGACTGACTTATTGTTCAATAAATAAGAGCTACAACAGTATATTTATGTTCATCATGTGTATATTGTCTTTGGACTAGTAGGACATTTTTGTTAATTGTTTGTAGAACATTAAGACCTGAGCATTCAAGAGTCGACTTTATTTCATTTCTTTTGCTTTGTATTTGTTGGCGCTCATGTTTTCCAGAGTGAAAAGTGTACATTTATTTTCTTGGATTCGGTGGCTTTAGTTTGTTAGTATTTTTCGATATATTTTCTATTTTGATGTATTGCACTTTACTGCGACAGGCCTAACTCACACATAAAAAAGTTCTAGGTTTATTCCATCTAACAAATATTCTTCAAATAAAATCCTTGTAACAACATGTTGTCAGATTGTTTGTAAGGATTTGAAGTACCTGTAGTAGCAGACCACTGTGATGCAAATGAGAGTGCAGCAGCAGACGGTCATAGAGATGAGGAAGGCCAGCCAGTGAGGATTCCCTTCTGCAAACAGCCAACATCGTCACACACGCTGGATTTAATACTCTGGTGGTTGTCAGGCGCTCGTACTTTACCTGAGGGAGGCAGCGGGGGCAAAGTGGGCTGCAGGTCTCGATTACAGAAGTCCGTGTTGCAGCATTCAATTGTCCTCCTGGGCTTAGCATAACGCGAATCCTGTTGAATATACGAATGAACAGCTGTAATGGTAGAGCTGTCCGTGTACTGCGTGTGTACTGCGTGTGTACTGCGTGTGTACTGCGTGGCGTGACTTCTGACAAGGTGGTGGGTGCAGCCATCTTGGCGATTTATTTGTGCGAGAAGTATCGGCTATGTCTGCTTATGGTCTCTGGGTTGTTAGTTGGAGCAGTGGGTTGCCCTGGTAGCTGCTTGTACTGCTGAGCTGCTGTTGTACTGCTGTGAGCCTGTGTACTGCCTGTGTACTGCCTGTGTACTGCCTGTGTACTGCCTGTGTACTGCCTGTGTACTGCCTGTGTACTGCCTGTGTACTGCCTGTGTACTGCCTGTGTACTGCCTGTGTACCTTGCACTGGAAATGGGAGCCTTCGTACTTCATGCACCCGGAGGTGATGAGGGCGTCTCCGTGCTCTTCCTCTTCGATGATGACAAAGCATGCGCCGTTCGTCCTGCACATAAAACCACAACATTCAGAAGTTTAGCAGTGAGTGTCAATGATGAGTAATGACATTCTCCTGCGCAATTCAACTGTGACAGAGCTGCAACAGTCCAATGACAAATATAAAAGGTCTACACCTCGGCTTCAAATTTAGTTTGAACCTGACATTTAAAAGAAAAAGTATCGTTGCCATAGCGATAACAATTCTAAACAAAACATCACATCTTCTGAATGGTGAAAAGTCCTGAAAATGTTAAATAGACCGGAAGCTGAAACCCGCTGTGTCCCAGGTTATTATTAAATGTTTCTGACCGACTGTGACCGTGTCATTTCCCTTGTGGATGAAAAACGTGTCGAGATTTAGTCATACCCGTCATGCCTGATCATTGTTTTGCTCCTCTGTAAGGTTTTCCAACCAAGTAGTATTAGTCAATCCAGTCAGCGAAGTAACATCGTGTGTGTGTGTGTGTGTGTGTGTTGGACCGGTAAAGGGCACACAAATGTAAATAAGACCATTCTATATAAAAACGATCTGCTCCACGGCTCCGTGCGCGTGTGTGTGCGTGCGCGGTGCTCACATGCAGGTGCTGTTGGAGGCGTCGTCAGGGCAGTGTCCGGAGCAGTAGCAGGTGAGGAATCGGGCAGCGTCTTCAGGGGCGATAGTGGAGCCGTCTCCGGGGCGACGGGGCTCAGGCTTCACGCCGGTGCCCTGCAGGACGTGGTCTGGGTTCTGACCAGCAGCTACACACACAATGAATGCACAAGTCGATTGTTACTACAGTAACATACACGACAGTTATCGTCAGTGTCATCTCAAAAAGAGCACTGAGAGCTTCTGCAGACGGTCGCTGAGACAGAAGACATTTGCTTGGAACGCGTCAGAGCACTCTGAGGGTTTAAAGGAAAGTTGTTGTTTTTTGGCTTGTATTATTGTAAAATTAAAGCTGAGGCACCAGATCTTTATTCCTGTAAATGAGTACATTTGATATTCCCATCAAAGAGTTTCTTTGCGGCCCTTTGTGACAAAATGAGCCTACTGTGCACCGTTTGCAGCAAGCATTCAATTTCTTGTCAACCAGGACGTAAGAGACAAAAACAGTGCTCTGATTGGCTGTGCTTGGGTGGTCCACCCCAGTTTCACTTCACTGTCTGTAAAAATTGTTCTAAATATCCCTAATATCTACACAACCTTAATCATTAATCATTATTGTCATAAAAATATAATAATTGTAATCATATTTTGATAATCCTTATCATTATCTGGACTATACAGACTGTTAAACACATATGAAAAGATCTTTTATAGCAAAGACAGAAGCATTATTAAATCAAAATGTCAAAATTTTATCACGAATACACTTTATTCATAATTATTTGCCTTCTAAAAACATTCCGTCACCATATTTCAACCTCTATTTGGTTAAAAATGTATCTTAAAAAGTGTCAATTTACAAAAGAAATACTTGTTTGACTCAGATACTACAATCACATTTGAGTTGCATCCCTACTAAATATACTGACAATAACGTTTTGTTTCCTCGCTTATATACAATATTTTGGCTCAGTGCTTGTTGTAAAGAATCCTTCCAGACTAACTTAGCTGTGTGTGTGTGTGTAAAACAATACAGCGAGCGGAGGTGAAGCATTCTTCTGCCATCAGTGGGACAACAGTGTGGAGCTCCTTATACGGGCCGCGGGCTATTTATACTGACTCCGACCTCTCACTGCACTGTTCCACGCTCTGCAGCATTCCCATTTCAATATACCACACCATTTTCTAATAGACTTCCTCAAATGTCACATATTATATCCGGTCACAGTAACACCACTTATACATTACATACAAGCTACCTTTGGGCACCTTTATATTTCTTGCACATTCATAACAGAAGATCATTATTTCACATTTAGTTCATTTCCTAAACAAAATAATAGTTATGTCATCATGTGGTCTTACACCTTTTTTTTTGGATAAAGGTCAAGATCATTCCAAAACTGTTCAGGAAAGGTCACATGTTTACAGTGTCAATACTTTCAAATAAGACTGGTTTTAGCATCCGATTTGTGACAACCCTATTAAGGAGCTATAAATATGCTCAATACACTCAACTTGCACAAATTAAACACAACTATAACTCCAGTCATTACTACATGGTTTAAAAGCTTCACATGAGTCCATTTCCGCAGAAGATGCAGGCTCTAAACTGCACTCTTTGAACTGCGTCGCCCTTTTGGCTGAGCTCGCGGTACAAACACTTTGAGGTGTAGGCATCTGCGCGCTGTCGTGTCAGGACTTGAACTACCTGCACACCTACATTTTGGGCTGGCTGGTTGCTACGGTGACAGCCCGTCTGCACCCCCTTGCCCCCTCCCACCGTCCCCACCACCCTTCCCCCTCCTGTCTGCTGGTCCAAACCGCAGAAGTCCTCCTCAGAGACTGGAGTGGCGTAGGTCTAGCAGGAGCGCTGATGGTCTGCTGATACGCTCAGTCACATTAGTGCCTTACGAGAATTAAGACTGGCCTTTGTATACTTGGAACTGGTTTTGACAAGATCCGAGCCATTTCAATTTCTTTCTAAATACAAGCAAATATTAATTAAAAGCTGAATAAAGTTGATTGATCATAATGTGTGATTAATCAGGTCACAATATAATCTTAAGAACTTTAAAACCGTAATTGTGATACATTTAGGAGACAATTTAAGTACTTTAGACTCCGAAATGCCTTTATATGTACTGTTTATGTCACTATCAATTTTCGTTCGGAAAGTTCGATTTCATAAAGCTCGTCACTCGCTGGAGGAAGGATTCTATTGTTATGGGCTCAGTTGTCGTGGATACTTGTAAAATTGGGATTGTAAACACTAAAATGTCTAGAAGATATTTTTGGTTACACTTTCCAAGATCAAACCAAATGTGTTATGTATTAGTCATAGAAGATGTAAGGACGCTTCAGTTGATTGGCTGAGCCGCAGTGACAGTGCAGGGTGTGTACAGGCTGAGGCGGGTGCCCCCTCTCTCTCTCTCTCCGTGCGTGTGTGTGTGTGTGCTGGAGTGCACATGTGTGTTTAATTGTGCCGGGCGTCAGAGTGGAGACTGAGGTCTGGCACACACACGGCACTCTGGGTAATCAGTCTGTCCATGTGCTCTTAAAGACACAGTACTGTTTATTTCAGCAGCACTGCCCACTTCGCCCTGCCCTCTACCCACCGCCCACCGCCGACTGCCCACCGCCGACTGCCCACCGCCGACTGCCCACCGCCGACTGCCCACCGCCGACTGCCCACCGCCGTATGTATTTTACTTGTTAGGACATTTCGGTTTTAACGGTCTAAATAAATGTATCAAATGTGCGGCCTTCTGTGAGACAAATGCCAGCTGGGCCCGTTTAATGAAACAAACATTGATGTATGGACCTAAAAATAGTAAAAAAAATTAATAAAAAAAAGAAAAGGACAACACTTTGATCCCAGACTCATTTCACGTCTTGAAAATCCATGGACCGGATCTATTTCAGAAAATGTCAGAGCTCCTCCTCTTGCTTCCCTCGCTCTACATATTTGTGCTTAGTCCTCTCCCTTGTTTGCTCTGCTCTTTTATGAGTCAGGGCTTGTGGACCGGGCCGCTCCAGACGACACGCTCCTCAGACTTTTTTCCCTTCACTGTTTACCTTGGTGCGGCTGCATTACTGTGGCAACCGTGTACAGCCCAATTAACTGTCTCACGCTCATTAAAAAAGTCAACAAGAGGCATCTAAATCTTAGCCTTTTTTAGGTAATACTCCCTGAAGACTTTAATCTCAAAATTGCTAATGTTTGAGCATTATGGACACGATTTATCTGAATAAAATGATAAATGAGTGTGATTTGGGCGATGACAATGTGCAAGAGGCCAGGGCTTCAAAGGGCGATTATGTCTCGAGAGGCAGAGCGGGAGATTTCCGGAGAACAATAGATGTTTGGAGCGTTTAGCACTGCCGGCAGCTCATTGGGTGACATACAGGAAATGGTTCATGTGCAAAGAGGAAGTGAGAGCGGCAACAATCAGTTCAACAGCTTCCTGCGCTGGAGTACAGGGATTGAAAGGAGCCCGAGCACGCAGGCTATAAATGCAGCATGTGAGCGCTCTCAATAAAAGATTAAGGTTTGTTGAAACTAAATGCTTTAAAGATATGAGTATTTAGTATTAAACTATAACACATGAAGAGGATTAGTTTACATTGAGTTCCTTGTAAACAGATACTGACATAAAATGGCTTAATAAAAGGAAAAGCAGGTCCATTGGAATCTTAGATGGAGGGTAGGTATAGTGGGTGGAGGTAGGAGGTAGGTGAAAACACATTTTCTAACCATTTGTCACTCAGTTGCAGAACAATACGTGATTACTTAAACCTGCAAGAATCGAAATGCAGCTCTGAGTAAGCCAACAAAGGGACCTAAAACATACTACCGGTAATCTAAAACAAATTGTTTTTTTTTTTTACAATGCTTTTAATAATATTGTATAATTAACCAACATTGCATTTAATAGCATTTAATCAAAACAGTTTGATCTAAGATCTAAGAACAATTCCATTTTGTGGATGTCCTGAAACGCAGACATGACTAAGTATTGACCTTTTAGGACTCAGTGACCGTTTGATTGTATGGAACTGAAAATAGTTACGTTTTTTTTAAGCAAATGACAACACTTTGATCCCAGACTCATTTCACGTCTTGAAAATCCATGGACCGGATCTATTTCAGAAAATGTCAGCGCTCCTCCTCTTGCTTCCCTCGCTCTACATATTTGTGCTTAGTCCTCTCCCTTGTCTGCTCTGCTCTTTTATGAGTCAGGGCTTATGGACCGGGCCGCTCCAGACATGAATAAGAATTGACCTTTTAGGACACGTACATTGACCGTTTCAACATCATGAATCAGATTTAGAAATTAATGATGTCATTACTTCTCATAAATGTTTCATGAGCAGTGTTGTCACAATTACAAACATTTCAAACTTGATTTCTAAACAAAGTAACAGGGTTGATACTCGATACCAAGGATTTTAATTCATTTTACCATGTGGCCTTTTACTAGTTCTGATAAAGCTCAAAATTATTCTAAAACGGTTCAAGAAAGGTCCCATTTATGTGATTATGCGAGTGGATTAGTATCAGATGTTTCATCATTTTGACAACTTTAAAGAGAGATATACTGCAACTAATTCAATAGAGGCAGCAGTTTGAGCAGTCTGTTGTGGTGAGAGCGTCGGCGGTTCTCCCCGGTGTTCACTGGTGCCCATGTTGTCCTTGTGACGGTGCAGGGCAGAGGAGGAAGAAAGAGCGCGCTCCCTTTCCTCCTCTGTGTGCAGAGTGTATCACAGAGGAACTCCGCCCGGCCTTATCAGCTGTGGGAGCAGTGATTGGAGAGCACGAGGTGACCTTTCTCATGTTCAGAGAGGCACTGTGCAAACTACTGCTCCGTCCATGTACAGAGTATGACCCGTCTCATACGATCGAGGACAGAAGGGTGTAAGGCGGTCTTAGAACAGCTGGACAGGACAAGGGTGTTCAGCGCAAAACTCCAAATAAAAGAAACCAATAAAAAACATACCAGAGAGAGGCAATGAAAAAGCTAAATCTAAGAATAAAACTGAATACTCATGAAATGTAACAAGACTGAAACAAACAGCTTTTGGCTTAAAATAATAAAATCCAAGAAAGAAATGTTACGAACAAGAGTTGTGATGTGTTTTGAAGTGTTAGTTGGCAAATACTGCAACGCCTACAACCATAATTCATTGATCAAAAAACATTCTGAATAAAAATTTCATCAATTCACACAAAGACTTTGTACTTTCTGTAGGAGGAGCCCGTTTGGTTGTTTTAGAACCTCCACATTTCTGTTCCTTAGAATTGAAAGGAGAGTCAGCTGCAGCCACTCATTTGGAAGTTGGACTGGTCTCTAATCTCGCTCCTTCACAGTCTCACAGTCAGAGCTAAGAACGCTCTTCACATCTATCTAAACAGGGAAAGTGTTCGGTTTGTCACTATGTGTCTGCTTCACATCCAGCCTGCTGTCTACCGGCGCTTTTTGTTTTTGTTGAAAAAGAAATAAACAGTAAAAAAAGAAAATGTGTTTTTACTCCGCACACGGCCATTGAGGGTAGCATAAGTGTTCCCTCAGTTCGACCACAGTGGGAGCCGTTCCAAAGGCCAGTCTCAGATAGTGATCTGAGTGAGGGCCGGGGAGTAAAATGTTGTTTCATGCTAATGCGGCGTTATCTCACCAATACAGAGGATTAATGAGTAACTCTTTAACAGTGTCCAGGACGAAGAACTAACAAACCCGAAAAGTACACTATACTACACTACAATATAGAGGTGGGAGGTCCTGACATCTGAAAATTTTTTTTATCTTGAAACTATTTAAATACATTTGTAATGAATCAGAAATAAAAAGAATCAGAAAGGGGTTTATTGCCATTGTCAATGAACAAACTTCACAGACATAGGAACTTGGGCATGAAGGTGCAAACACAAAACACTGAGCAATAATAATAAAACAACATATATTGAGTCAAACAAAAGGGCATGCATTTAAGGGACAATTAAAATTACTATAGTATAAAATAAAAATAAAAATAGGCATTGCTATGTACACAAGTTTACAGTTAAGTTTAAAGTTGTAGTGCAGAAAGTGACAGTGCAGTGAGTGGTTGAATAGTGTAGTTAAAGTGGCAGGTGTTTAGAAGTGTTCATGAGTCCAACGGCAGAGGGAAAGAAACTATTCTTTGTGGCGGGAGGTTCTGGTCCGGATGGACCGTAGCCTCCTGCCTGAGGGGAGTGGTTCAAATAGTCCATGTCCAGGGTGAGAAGGGTCAGCTGTGATCCGACCTGCTCGTCTCCAGAGCCCCTGGAGATGTACAGTCGAGAGATGGAGAGTCCTGCAAACCAACATCACCTTCTCTATAGCAGAACCCACAATGCGCTGTAGTCTCTGTTTGTCCCTGGCTGTGGCTCCAGCGTACCACACGGTGATGGAGGAGGTGAGGATGGACTCAATGATGGCTGTGTAAAACTGCACCATCATCTGCACTGGCAGCTTGGCTTTCCTCAGCTGCCGCAGGAAGTACATCCTCTGCTGGCCTTCTTGATGAGGGAGCTGATGGAGGGCTCCCACTTGAGGTCCTGGGTGATGGCGTTGCCAGGAAGCGGAAGGAGTCCACGGTGGTGTATGGGGGAGTCTGTCATGACGAGGGGGGGCTGGGGGCTGTGACTTTCCTGAAGTCCACGATCATCTCCACTGTCTCTCTGGGCGTTGAACTCCAGGTTGCCGCCGCTGCACCAGGACACCAGCCGATCACACCTCCCTCCTGTAGACAGAACTCATCCCCGTCCGAGATGAGCCGATGAGAGTGGTGTCATCCGCAAACTTGATCAGTTTTACGGAGTCGTGGCTGGAGGTGCAGCAGTTTGTGTACAGGGAGAAGAGCAGAGGAGAAAGTACACAGCCCTGTGGAGCTCCTGTGCTGATAGTCCGAGTGTCTAGAGACATTCTTCCCCAGCCGCACGCACTGACTCCTATCTGCTCCGATCCGTCAGGAAGTCAGTGATCCACCTGCAGGTGGAGTCAGGCACGTTGAGCTGGGAGAGCTTGTCCTGGAGGCAGAGCAGGGAGGATGGTGTTGAAAGCAGAACTGAAGTCCACAAACAGGATCCTGGCGTAGGTTCCCGGGGAGTCCAGATGCTGCAGGATGAAGTGGAGTGCCAGGTTATGGCGTAGTCTACAGACCTGTTGGCTCTGTAGGCGAACTGCAGGGGGTCCAGCAGGGAGGAGGTGAAGGACTTGAGGTGGGGCAAGACCAGGCATTCAAATGACTTCATGACTACAGACGTCAGCGCCACTGGCCTGTAGTCATTAAGTCCAGTGATCCGGGGCTTCTTGGGGACGGGGACAAAACCTGCCCATAACTGCCCTGGTGTCGCTGCAAACTCTAATATGGTCTTGGTCTTTTATATTGAATCTGTTTTTCAGCTATTTAAAAGCTATTAAATTACAATAATGCAATACGTTAACAGGAAAAAGTAAATTAGAAGAAATTTCAGGCAACCCTGATAATGAAATAAATATAATCCTATAAAAATAACCACAATACTCAAAGCCCAAGCACAGAGACTATGACAAATCTGGCCCTTTTGTTGAATAACCCTGCTTTTCTGCTTTTCACAGATAATATGCTCAATATTCTTGCTCTGCAGATCTTCAAAACAACCACTGGAATACAATTTTCCGATACAGCTGTCCCTTGACAATCTGATATTATGATATTGCCACAGCCCCAGCAGAAACAAGTATCATATTAAAATATGCAATTTGCATTAAAAATTCAATGCAAAATGGAATTTTTAGCCTTTAACCAACATCGTTCCCTCTTCAAAAACATACCTGGAGTTATACTTAGCTTCATTCACACTTATTTGATATATCCTGTTGAGTAAGTCTCTTGACCTCTACCTCTGAGCCTCAGAAAACGCGCTGTTCTAAATGTTCCAGTTCTGTGACGTCAAAGGTAGAGCTCTGAGCCGTATTTAAGTCTATGAATTATCACCAGACTCGTTCTGAGTACGTCTGCTTAAAGGCCAATAACAATACAAATAACGCAGAATATGTGTATTTTTATTTAGTAGTTTCCCTTTCCCTTGTTTCTTTTTTCTTTTGGAGAGATCATGTATGGACCGTGATGGTTAGAGATTAGACAAAAACGTGCTGCTTTGCTTACCGTTGGCTCTGAGGGCCAACAGGACCACCAGGACCACATCCAGGAGCAGGGACAGGCCGGCCATCCTGGAGCAGAGCAGGTGACAGGACCAGGTGACAGGACCAGGTGACAGGACCAGGTGGGACAGGACCAGGGGGGAAGGGGGGGCGTCGGTGGTGGTGGTGGGTCCGGTCCACAACAGCAGCACAGATTCAGGGGTCAGGCAGTGAAAGCCGCAGACAGGTCCACTCGGGAAGGGACTGGAGGAAGCAGGAGGGTTATCACAATATCAGCTCCTCCTTTGTCTCGCACACTCGACGGGTCCAACGCCCTGCAGAGGAACGACAGAGATTAGAAACACAAAAGCATCATACGTAGAGTTATTATACACTGTCTTCAAATATATTAGGGGTAACCAGATTGGCCATTACTTTGGGACAGCTGTGGTGAGCTCAAACACTTCACTTTTTCAGTTCGACATTGTACTTTGAGAAATGAAAAATAGGGCTGCAACAATGAATTGACTAATTGTGACTATTCGACTATAACAAATAATTGTAGATGTATTTTAATACCAAACGCCCAAAGTCACTGGGATAGGCTCTCGTCCAATTTCCCCCCGATTTAAACACATAAAACACAACATAACCATGACACAGAGGGCGAGCAGAAAAATGAAGACATCCAGTAAATAAACAAGGACGACAGCACATCTTGTCCAGTCCAAAAAGGTGCATTTTCAAATGAAGTCAGAATGTAACTTTCCATTTTTCGAATGTCAGTTTGAATTTGGGTCCAGTCCTCGATTGTCGGTGCAGTTTGAGTCAGTCCTCTTTCAATCCCTCCACCAGGAGTATGCTCCAAAGGGATCCGGTCATGTAGTTCTGAAATCGATTGGGATGGTGGTCTGTAGCACTTTACTGATCTCAGTGCAATATTTCTGAGCAACAGGACAGTCCCAAAACACATGGTAATGGTGGGCTGGCAACCACACACTTAGAACTTTCTTGTGAAGAGTGAGCAGTTTGACATGGCATTATGCAAAAACATGTTACATTTTTCCAACTAAATTGTGTGGCTATAATTTTTTTACCTATAATAATAATCATAATCGGTAGGCACAATAAGCTTTTGATTTGGCCTACACCTGGCCATGGACTAGTTTTGTTATTGGAATGTTGTTTATTATATTGCGTTCAAAATTGTCCATTTGACCAAACAATAAATTAATTTATTTGGATTAAAGCAATAATAATAATAATAATAATAATAATAATAATAATAATAATACAAAATAAAAAAAGTAATTAAACAACAACCACAAGATTTTTGATTCACTACCAGCAACAATGTAAACCTGCACTCAAATGATGACGGCGCTAAATTGCGAGTCCTACGTAAATAAACTTTGCATGTAACGTGGGTGTGTTGTACCTTATTTACTATCAGAAACTGTGCATTGGCAGATGGTAAATTAATTACAGATTTTGCATTTAAACAACACATTTTGCCTTAATGAACGTTATTTTCTCTATCATGCACAGCCTGTATGTGCCATTTTCAGAGGAGGTTTGAACCATAATCCCGTCTGTGGTGGTATAATGAGGGGACATTATGACAGTATTAAAAATGGATATCACCCAACCCCAGCACAGACCTCAGACTTTAATGGGACAAACCCTTGGAAGTCAGTTTGAGGGACAGCTCAACTCGAGAATTCAGGCCAAAGGGTCCCAGGCAAAGAGTGTTTTGATAATCTTCTGTCTACACATTATTAGTTTATATTTGTAAATGAGCCACATTGTTGTCTAAACTGCACTAGTCTGTTCAGAACCAAAGTTTAATACCCGCTTCTTGAACGTGCAACATTTGTATGCAGTTTTGCTCTTGATAAATCAGACGCTGCCCGCAAAACATTATCATTTGCATTTTCTCTGCCTCCAATGTAGCATTTGTGTAAAGTGAGAGCCTACCTTTGTGGCTCAGTGGTAGAGCTGTGGCACATATACAATCACCATAGTAACTTCCCCCTCATTCACTCGCTCACAACTTTCACACTGAGAAATGTCTAACACTACAATATACAAATGCACACACGTTTTATGTCTCTTGACGGTCATAAACATGGCACGTAAATACAGGTAGGGCAACAACCAAGGTATAGTCTGCTTTGGGTGTTCTTCTTTCCGACACATCTGAAAACAATAAAGTTATATTTAGATGTTTTTCACAGGGTATATTAGTCTGAGATAATGTATTAGTCGAATAGTCAAACGATCAGTTCTATTGTACAAGAGACTTTTAAAATGACGTTTTAACCAAATAAAAGGTTGACATGGTGACTGAAGGCTTCTAGATAGAGAATATTTACCCAAAGAAGTGTATCATTGATAAAAATCTGAAATAGTTTGTTTTTTAATTTCATAATGCCACAGTCTTTGTTATAAAATGTCAACATCTGAACTAAAACAGACTCAATTTAGGTAAGTGTGAACGCACGTCTTTTAAAGTCGAACAGTCACGATTACTCAAACATGCTTCATGTGCTTCTTTAGATACCCTACCTATATTGACATTCCATGTTTATGGGTAACTGCCAAACTATTTGTGCATTCTTTCCAGCACATTCTTAAAAGTGTTTTTCATCGTGTACATTACAAACTTGAAGCTTGAGATTTCAACTGGACATAACATTGTACTTGATAGTTGTGCACATAAAACATATTGCCCACCTCTACTTCTAGCTAATAAATCCAAATTGAGATAGTGTAGTGAATATTGTTTTAATAAAATAAAGCCATGTTGTAAACTTCCAAATGTATGCATATGGTGATAGTTCTGCACTTCTGTGATTCGACAGGCATTTCACACTCTGATAATAAAACCTCCACTAATGTTTAAAGACATTTCTGTTGGACTGACATAATATAATAATAATAGTATATTGTTGTAAGTTGCGTTGGGTGTGGGCGCTCCCTGACCCTGTGACCCCTGCCGGCCCAGCACTGCCCTGCCACGGTCCACCTAACTGCCACGTTATTTGTCCAGGGATGTTCTGCAATTACGGCTACTGAGACTGTGCCGCACTAATAAAGGCACGGCGCAATTAGTGGGTGCCGAGCGGGGTCCAGAGGGTGTGTGTGTGTGTGTGTGTGTGTGTGTGCGCGGGTGAGCAGAATGTCTGTCACTTTTAATTTGGACCAGGGGCACAAAGGGGTTCGACCTGTAACCTACTTTTCACACATCTCTGACTGAGAAGGCACACAACAAAGAGCCAGCACACACGGAACACTACGGCCGTCGCCACTGATGAGGGAGGCCTCTGGGCACAACAGCCAGGGTACTGGGCCTGGCACGAGAACACATTGTGAAGTGCAGTTTACGTTTCTACAGAAAATCTCACGATAGTCGGAGTGCCAAGTACTCAAAGGGAAATGCGAGATGCTGCAGAAACTGTGGTTGTGGCCCACAAGTTGAATGTGTTTTGGGACGTTTGTATCGTTCATAAATAGCAGACTTGGGACTGTCACGATGACAATTTTCAAAATGTGAAATATTTTGCAACAGAAAACTATCACAATTAACAACCTATGTACTAATGTTGATTAAAAAAACATGAGCCACAATAAATAAAATGCAGAATGAAACACATTAAACGTTATTTAGGATCTAGAAGTTACCTACGAGACAAAAAAAAAAGGAACAAGGAGCGATAAATATTGAGACACAAAAATGTAGTAATTATCATGACAGGCCCTAGCAGGGGGCCTTTACTAACTACTGTGACTACCACTGAAATCACATGCCGGGAAGTTTCTTAGTAATGGCAGATGGAATTGGTACTTGCAACCATGACTTTTCCAATGTTTTTAGTGGCATTAGAGGTCAGGATTTCAAACCGTGTACAGACTTGCACAAAAAACAAAAAAAACGACACATGTACAGGTGACTAAGAAGGCCTGGATTTCCCATTTAAATTGTTTTGCTGTTGTGTATTTTTATTGTAAGCCAACAATTCAACAATGACGTTTCTGCAACACTTTCTTAATGGTGGAGCTATATTTACAAATGTATGTAGTGTAAGTGGATGGGTGTCAAATACCACACTGTATAAAATACTTATAGCGCTTCATTCAAGCTTCAATATTCTATTACCGAGTCCTAAAATCTTAAACAAACAACATGGACGAGTTTTCACCTTACGGCGACAAGCTTGTTTGTACTTCTCTGCTCCATTTAGACTCCAACGCCATCGCCCTCATCAGCAGCACCAGAGGAGAGATAGCACAAGAAATGGAATGTACCAACGCTCCCAACGGAAATAGTTTGGACCCAATCTTTCCCCTCTCCATTTCTTGATGCATAAGAAGCATAACAAATAGAATTGACAGTAGGCCACAAGTGAAAGACACTATTTTTTCTTAATGTGCAAAAAAGAGCACCAACATCTTTTCTGGCTCAGAAAGCGGTCATATTTTAACAAAGACAGGACGATGCTCAGTTCTCTTTTATAGATCTTTAATCGAATACGTTTTCTAACTTTCCTTGGTGGCATGGTGTGGCAGTCCCCAAGACCCAGCTGAGTCTTGGGGCCCTGTACACCAGGCAGGTACAGCGTGTAGCCTCCAACATCGTGAGCGGTGACTCCCATGCTGAGGAAATCCACCTCCTCCTATCAGGTCACAGGTTCCAAGTGCCAAGCTGCAGAACTAAGCGTCATAGAAACAGCCAAACAGGGTACAAATGAACTGAACTGACTGAACTTTGTCTGAACGCACCATAATACAGCTTTAACACTCCAAATCATTCCACTTTAAAATCATCAGGCAACCTTCACACACAAAAAAATACTATTATTATTAAAATCTAGTCTCCTGAACTTCTCCCAAATATCTGGCAACCACATAAGATCCATAAAAACCCTGTCTAGATAGCACCTAAAGGCACAATGACACAGACAAGAGTGGAGCGAGCAGGAGGACAGGCCTGGACACGCTCAGGAAGGCCCATCTGTCAAGAGCACCCCCCCCGAGACAGGGAAACCGCTTCCACTTTTTCTGCCGACGCACACACGCTCCCACCAAATCACACAAAACATACACTTCCCTCTGCAAACAACTTCTAACACCATGACTGACGGGGAGTCTCGCTTATCACGCCCGGGCCAGGAGCAGACAAAAGCCTGGGAAACGCGCCGCTGATATGTTTACGCCTTGAAATATTTGAACATCTTTGACGTTTTCTTAGTGTAACTTTCACTCCTGTGTGGACTCGTGCGCTAACCTGTCCGCCATTCTTCAGTCTGCTGCTGCACACAGACGGGTCATTCTTTCAGCTGGAGGACGGGGAAATGCTCTTGCCAATATTTTGAAGGCAAATGCTAGACTAGAGATCAGGTTACCAGTCAAATTAAATTGGGAGGCAATAAACCAAAGCCCAAATACTTCACTTTATCTTGAATTACCTGTTACAATTTTTTCTCTTTAACCAATTGCTGGAGCCAAGTAGTCAAGAGTCCTTCATACTTGTTAATCTGTTAACCATGAACACTCCTAGAGTTATTTGAGGCTACAAAACAAAGACACAAAAAGACCTAGCTGTAATTTGTCAAGAATGCAAATGTTTGTGCGTCGTTGTTTGTTCATACTATGCTAGGTTTTAATGCAAGAATGCCAATCAAGTGACCAGTCAAATCCACTAAATACCAAATCCTTCACTTTAACTAGCATTATTTGTAGCTACAAAACATAAAACATTGACTAAAACCCAAATCTTTCAGTTATTTGTATCCACAGAACAAAGACAGAAAAATGCATAGTACAGAAAAATGTGCATTCCTGACATATTACTGCTACCTTCATAACATGCTAGCATTATTAGCAACAGCTGTTTCTGCTTTAGATAGCATGGGAATTTTGAACAACAATGGACAAGCTTTCTCCTTTTAGAAATGTTAAAAAATAAAAAAACAAAGAGCTAGTTGAATAAATTGTCATTAGTTTAGACTTTCTTTAGACCGCGAGTGGTTTTTAATGAAAGTTTAGGTCCGAGAGGTTTGGAGTCTCAAGTTAGCAGTGCCTCCTTGGCCTGGTGTATGTGACATCAGACCCTTACAGGAGGAACATTCACCAGTGCAGCCATGAAAAGAGGTATTGTTCCATGTCCCACCTGTACAGAATAAACCAGCCTTATAGGGAACCACTGAGCCATGGCTAGCCCTCCAGGGGAAAGAATTTGAGGTCACACACAGCTCGGGGGATGCTGGGAAATTTACAGAGCTCAAAACCCTAGAGTCAGGTAAAAAAACAAGTAGGGTACTGGCCTCTGTAAAAGCTCTAATGGACGCCGTCTGCTGCTAGGTATAATAAAACTTTTCATTTGGCTGCAGAGGGAGCCGGCTATAAAAATCCATTATGGAAAGTGATATTTAGCTGCCATAGCAAGGGGCTCGGGGAGATGCAGGAGCTGAACCCAAGCTACAGCACAAATGACACTATTTGGATATGACACTTCAGATTTGAATTAAGTTATAGTTTACAGGCCAAGTTTGTAGTTTATAAGGCACAACTCAGACCACTGCACAACTGGGTAAAAGCTGAGAATTTTGTCTAATCCAAGTATTCTTTCTACAATGAAACATAGTAGAGAACAAAGCTACAAACAGTTCAGTGATTGTGGGTGTTAGAGGTCATTAATAATACAGTCTCTCCAAACCAGAAGCCACACATCAATAATCATCCTAATGCGTGTCACTTCCTGCTTTGGACCGACGGCAGCAGTCTAAATAAATGAGAAAAGGCCTGATTGGACGAGAGGCTCAGGCCCACGGCTCCTGAGCTCCACAAATAAATGCAATAAATGAGGGAGATGGGAATCAGCAGTTTTGGGGATCTGACCATAAGGGCCGGGGCTGCACTGGTTTCAAAAAACATTGACATTTCTTCTTGCAGATTCCCGTTTCATTGAATATTCTACGAAGAGAATAATACGTTTTTTTTTAAAAACAGATGCAGACAGTGGCACAGTGGTCTCATTTTTGACAGTATACAGTGGCTTGCTAAAGTATTCGTACCCATGAAACTTTTCCACATTTTGTCAAGTCAAGACCACAAACTTGAATAAATTGTATTGGCATTTTTTTATGAAGTGGAAGGAAAAAATTACAAATGATTTCCAGATTAAAAGAATAATAAAACTGAAAAGTGCAGCGTGCAAAAGTATTCAGCCTCCCCGAATCTGTACTTCGTGGAACCGCCTTTCTCTGCTATTACAGCTGAAAGTCTCTACTAGCTTTGCACTTCTACAGACTGAACTTTTTGCCCGTTTGTCTTGGCAGAACAGCTCAAGCTCAGTCAGATTTGATGAAGAGCATTTGTGAGCAGCCGTTTACAGATCTTGCCACAGATTGTCAATTGGATTTAGGTCTGGACTTTGACTGGGCTGTTCTAGCTTTATGTTTGGGGTTGTTGTGCTGCTGAAGGTGAAGCTCCACCTCAGTTTCTTTACAAATGCCAACAGGTTTTTGTCAAAGATTGTTATTGTTATTTGTTTTATTTGGTGGGGACAGAACATACATGAGACACATGTAGTAACACACCGGAGTGAAGCCAATAGTTATCCGTTGTCCTGCGTTCGCTCTCGCACAAACACTCTCTTTCAGACACTCTTTGACTGGACACTGGAGGGTGAAGTGTCTTGCCCATTGCCTTGCATTTGGCTCAATCCATCTTCTCATCATCTCAGAGCATGATGCTGCATCACCATGTGTGACAGTGGAAATTATATATTCAGTCGTGTGCCGTGTTATACAGACTTCTGTGGTCTTCACAGAACACCTGCATTTATACTGACACAGGTAGGTTCTAGTGACTCCTTAGGTCAACATTCAATCTATCAGGAATCATCAGGAAACTTCTGACAGCAACTGGCTTGCACTCAGGGAAAAAGAGGGGGAGCTGAATACTTAAACATGGGAAAGAATCAATCTAAAAGTGATGTGCCCATCCCGGAGACACACGTTTTTTTTAATTCTGTTTTTCACTGTTGCCCCTCGAGGCAAGCGCTGTTATGATTTGAGGTGTTACAAAAATAAATTTAATTGAACTGTTACGCTGGCAATGTCAAATAAATATGAGAAAGTGTGTCTGGAGTGTGTCTGCCAGTGTGGTCCAATAGACTTGATTTTCCATCTGGCGGATCACTAAGCACTGACAAAATGTATGATCCATGTCAGCAAATTGTTAAATTAAATGAATAGAAATTAAGGTTTTGTGATTTCAGTCATGTCTTTGTGATTTTAATGCATTTTCCTACTGTGTGAAGCACTTTGAAATGCCTTGTATACGAATTGTGCTCTACAAATAAACTTGCCTTGCATTACTTTCACGCTGCACTTTTCTGTTTTTTTTAATAAAAAAAAATTAAAAAGAAAAAAAAAGAAAAGCTGGAAAACATGTATAATTGTCCTTCAACTTCACGATTGTGTGCAACTTTCACAAAAATTGTATGCCAATAACAAAGTTTTCCAAGTTTGTGAAGTTGTGAAGTGACAAAATGTGGCAGGGATACAAATACTTTTAAAATTCACTCGATCAGTACAGGGGCAACACAGATTGTCCTTTATTAAATGAAACAACAACAAAATAAAACAACAAAAAATAAAAGTAAAAAGCAACCCTCAGAGACCAGATAATGCAGATTCTGATAATCTTCCAAACCAGATTACATATGGCAACTGTACACTCCACTTGTATTTCCTTTAAACATGATCTGTGGCCGTACACATGTAGCATCTGCAGCTTGTTTCATCCAGAACAGCAGAACACATGGGCACAGGACTTGGAGGAGCATACTGTTAGATGAAGAGGTGAAGCGTGGTTCGCTCTGAGCCACTCCCCTCTTTTCCTTCTTCCCATTTGTTGCTCTAGCTGTGTCCCTCCCCCATTTCTCCTTCACCATTTCCTCTCTCCTCTGCTTCTCATTCCTCTGCTCTCCCCTCTTTCACTCCATCTTGGCCCCATCGGCCGTCCCCTCCAGGGGCCCCTCCTTGCAGGCGGGCCTCTGGGTGCTGCAGCAGCCTCCCCGTTGGTGTCGGCGCCCTGCCCGACATGCCTTTCAGGGCCTGGGAGACTGCAGACCAGACTTTCTGGCTCCAGTGCCATTGTTTGCTTGGCTGCTTTACGCCTCATCCCCAGCAATGGATTAACATAAGAATACCCCGAAAAGTGGAGGCATGGTGGGCAGCATCTTGGCTTTGTATCCTTCAAGTCAAACACCATCTTTAAAAAGCACCTTTCCTTTTTTATTGTCAAGTACTAAGGAAATATATTCCTGAGACAAATTACATAAAATTTTCAATTTGTGTGACGTTTTATACAGTGCTGTCCCAAATTTCTGACACAGATCTCCAGTCCGATACCAATATAGATACATTTTTATTAATTCAATTCCAATTCAATTCATTTTTGTAACGCCCAAAATCACGACAGCGGTTGCCTCGAGGGGTGACAGTGAAAAACAGAATAAGCAGTGTTCATAGGCCTTGCTGTGTGTGTATGTATGTGATGTATTATATATATATATAAAATATAATAATATATATATAAAAATAATATATATACACACATATGCATATACATATATACACACATATATATATTCAATATACACATGGTATATATAAATATACACACACACATATATATAAATAATATATATACTATATATATATGCATATACATAATATATGCATATCATATATATGCGCATATACATTATAACATATATATGCGCATATGCATATACATATATATGCATATACATATATATGCATATACATACATATATATATATATATACACACACACACACATACATAATGCATATACATATATATTATATGCATATACACATATATACACACACACACACACACATATACACACATATATATAGTAGCCTAATATTTTAAATAGTTGCTGATGTTTTAGCCCTCTCTTTCTAAAGCCATATTATATCTTTGAGGCAGTAAATAAGGCTGAAAACACATGGCTACTTAATATGCGTAAACAAGTTACTGCATTCAGCTCATGCTGCTAAGGTTTTCATTAGGTTTTTGAATTTGAGAAAAAAATCTGGGTATTATTAGACATTGCTAGTCACAACATACTACTCTGTTCTACTTATGATGCACATGTAACCATAAGTATACCTTAGGCACGTATAAGGGCCAGGAGTGATTAAACCAGCCTGGTGCACGTATCTCACCAGAACTCATTAGGGCTTATCTGAAGAGGTGCCACTGGACTCTAATGTGTTTTTAATCAGGCCCATCTCCATAGAAACGACTCCATCCATCCAGTGCTACAGCGAGGTCTTTGTCCACTCTCATAAAACAAACACAGGCAGACCATAAAGCCGGTCATAACCATAAATCTGGACAGAAATGGTTCAGATGTGTACACTCCAGAGAACCCAGTGCTCGCTAGCGCACCAGCTGCACACACACGCAGACGGACACGCACAAGGCTCTGGTCCAACGCTCCCAACCTTTAAATATCAAAGAAGATATGCAAGCCTGCTTGGTATATTATTAATCACAAATGTGCAGCTGGAAAGGGGTTTTACAATTATGGAAGTACATGCTGTCATTGCAAGTACAGATTAATTTCTAATTAGGGCCGGGCAATTCATCACATTTGAATCAAATTTTCAACAATCCTCAGTAAAAGTGTGTGGTTCAGGGCAGAGGTCAGACTTTGGAGGAGGAAAATGGGCTATCTTTTGTGTTACATGGTAAAGATTAAAAGTATGTCGTTTATGTGCATGATGAAAGCAATTATTTTCATTAACGACAAAAGAAAATTGAATTCAAAAATCCAGATCGATTAATGAGAGGGACAAAAAGTGATCAATCGATGTGAATGTCAAAATGTCTATGAGTTTTAGACAATCTTTTGTGTTTTATTCATGTTTCTGAAATTAAGATTTTACAGTTATTAAAATAGAAAATAAAACTGATCATCATTACAATATAGGTAATCTTGATGTTTCGAGATTATACTAATAGTTATACTATTTCTGTCCATCTGTAAATATATTCAGATCTAGAAGATGTCTATTTAATTTTTTTATTTGAAGAATTTTTTGGCCCTTAGGCTTTATTAGAGAGGAAAAGAGGATGGAATTCCATTTTATTTTATTTGTAAATTCAAAATTTTATGCATGCCCTTTTTTTAAAATATTTTGCTACTATTATTATTCATTGTTGTATGTTGCACCTTAATGCCAAAGGAAGTTCCTAGTTTGTGAATTCTGTTCACTGACACCACTAGGGTTGCAACGATTACTCGAGTAAATCGAATAATTCGATTACAAAAAAGCTTCGATTATTATTTTATTGCTTCGATGATTCGTTTAATTTACATATTTAATCAAAAACACGTGACTCTGTGGCGCGCGGAGCGCACGGAACGACTTGTGGCGCTTTTGTTTCACACGGAGCTTGTTCCGCTCTGACGAAGGCGCAACAAGGAAGAGAGCGGCGCGTTTTAAAGAGTTTTAAAGAGTTTTGACGAGTGAAAGAGCCATGGATCTATTGTAATAATCCGAGCTGCAACTCTAAACATCGCATCTAGCTCCGCCCACCCCAGCCCCCGCGCCGTCGACACGCCACCGCGGACCCCCCGCTCCCCCTCTCAACAACTCTGCTTCCCAGTCACAGTCGTACTTTTAAACAGCCAATGCACATGGAAACAGCACGGAGGACCGCGGTTATGTTAGAATAATCTGTTGTGAAACAAAGTCCGAGACGCGGAGGCCAAAGTCACACAGAGCCAAAAACGGCAAAACGCAAAATGCTCAAAACGCCAGGACCACCGGTCCCACCCAACATAACGTTTTACAAATGTCTTATTTTAAGTGATGTGACAGAGATAATGTAACTGTTTACAGTCTATGACAAGTTAATTAGTCCTTTATATATATTCTTTATATACAAACAGAACAGTTTGGACTGAAGTGAAATGTTGCTGTTTTGGGGACAAATTTATATGAAATTAAGTATAAAATTTGTTATTTTAAACAAATTCCTTATTTTGTATTTGTTTGTTACTATGAACTATAACGTTTATCTAAAAAATGATTTTAAATGTGTTTAAATGGTTTACTGAATGTACAAAAAAAATTAACCGATTACTCGATTAATCGAAGAAAAGAATCGATAGATTACTCGATTACTAAAATAATCGATAGCTGCAGCCCTAGACACCACTAATAAAACCCCCTTTCTGATTCTGATTCTATAATGATACATTTGATAAATCAACCAAAACGTGCCTGTGAATGTGAGGTTCAAGTATATAGCGCCCGGCTCATCCTGGTTGCCTCAGAAATGTGGATCTTCACTTACTGTTCAATTAATTTGCTCTTTCTCCAAGTCCAGTCAGCGGAGAGCATTAGCATTAGCATCGAACCAAGCCCCACTGTTTATAAAACACAGGTTTCTTCCTGGTGAAGTGTTTACAGCATAAGTAAAGCTCTCAACTTGCTGTCTGCTTTGAGGTCATTAAAAGATTGATTTATTTTAGCAAGAGAATGAATGGCATGGGAAGTGAAGATCAGCATTTTTTAGGTAACCAGAGCTATCGTGAAAAGGATGCTTAGTTGAGAAAGTAAAATGAGTCACTTAAGTGCAAAAATATTGTGTTACAAGTACACCCACAGCATACTGCAGCTTTCTTTCTTTTTGTAAGATATTTTTGCTGTTTTCTATACTTGATACTGCATTTTCTTTCTGAAAAGCTTTTTTCTGTTTAATTTAGCAAAAGGCAAGGGATATAGCCCCATACAATTTTCCATAACCAAATACAGCTTTGCCAAGATAATTCACATGAGAATATATGAAGGCCATTGGATGTGTACTTTTGTAAAACATTTGCTTGTGAAGCCCATTTGGAAAAACACACTCCTCCCTAATGCTGTTATGGCTGTGCAATTGGCCACCTGTTGATAGCGACTATCAGCTGCCTATAGCTCCGGCGCCTCCCTCATCTCAAACTCCTCCCAAACTTCTGCAGGAGGAATGTCGGAGCCAGGTAATGGAAAAAAGCCCTACACACAAACCACTGTTCTCCTCCTCAGTGGATCTCAACCATCATTCAACCAGCCAGTCATTTCCCTGCTCTGCTTAAAGCTCATCTGAAAGCTTCTTTAAATACTCAAAACACTGAAGCAGCTCTGTTTCCACTTAGAACCAGTGGAAAATCCTGACGAGACACAAAAACACGAGTATTAAATATAGATGTGAATGTGGCGGGGAGAGCGGTGTCGGTGTGTCGGTGTGTGTGTGCGAGTGCGTGTGGCCAGTTTTAAGACTCGGGCCAGGCCACAAAGCACCAGCAGCCATTTAGGTGGTCCACTGTGCCTGCTCCGGCCAGTGTAAACAACAATATTGAACAGGGAAGTTAGACTGAAAAGTTGGATTGGGTGCTGAACTTGGATTTGATCAGATACAAATGCTATTGGCAACATTAAAAAGATGGAGTTGGTAGGAGTTGTAAAAAGAATTATAATTCAAACTCAAAATACTGTCATGGCAGCTGTATTTGTGAAGACGGTAGTTGTAATTCAGTCTGCTGTCACAGGAAAGTCTGTTTAACGGGAACCATTTTGTTTTTCAACTCATCTTTTAGGCTCAAAGTAGAAAGTTAAGATTATCGGAGGTACATTATTATTAAAATGTGACCAAAATCCAATCAATGCCAGAATCCGAGGCACGCACTTGTCTAATAGCAGCTTGTGTTGTGCAACTTACTTACTTACAAATGTGTGATCGTTTTGTTTTATTTAGTCACTGAGACATTATTTTCATTCAGTTATAGTCCATTTTCCACCAGAAGGCAATTTATATTACAAATAATTCTGACATTTCAACTGTCCAATTGTGGCACACTAATAACATCAACATTAGAAAAGTTTAATCATTTCAGGCATACATCACTTTTGAATGACATCTTACCTAAACTAACTAAACTGCTTTGACACAGCGGATTCCCTGCAGATGGCTGATAATATGCAGATTTGCTTGGAGTTTCTTTGTTCTTGGTTGCTCTTCTGTTCTGAGAGCTGCTGCAGTGGGTGCGTGGTGCGGTGTGCACGGGGCAGTGTGCACGGGGCAGTGTGCACGGGGCAGTGTGCACGGGGCGGGGCGCTGTGCACATATGGCAGTGATTTGGGAGCTGCAGACTGGACGGCTCTGCTCAGAGTCTGTCAGTGAGGCCTCAGACGCACACACTCAGACACTCTCCTGGTCTCCACTTACTTCCACCACCACTCACAAAACTACAACTGCTTTAAATAGACCAGCGGTTCCCAAAGTGAGGTCTGGGGCCCCCTGGAGGGCCTCAGAGGCACTTCATAAGGCCCTCAAAAGATGTCCACATTAAGAGAAATTGATGTGTTTAAATGCACTGCGTTAAATGAGCAACATGCCTATATAGTCATTATTACGACGCCTATATAGTAATTATTACGACGCGCGATGAAAAATGAAAATGGATGAATTACGATTGGGGGGGGGACTGGGAAATAGACCATTGCAAGATTAGTTTAATCAGGCTGGAAAGTTATGGACAATGGTCGATAAAGAATGCCTAAGTATGTGTCAAAACGCTTCCCAATTTCCGTCGGACAATCTAACCCTCGGTCCAAATGATCAGGTCGTACTTTTTACAGCAAATAACAATACCCTCAACAAACCACAGGCCGGTGTGATCAAACTATTTTCAGACCAGCATCATCACTTTAGGTAGGTGTTGCAGACTTTGCCAATATCTGCATACCACTAGACTTCATTTATAGTCCTTGTAACAAATCTTAAAATTTTAATATTGAATATTGTACCTCATTGAAAACAGGCCTAGACAGGCCATCAGGAGCTCCGGGAGTTTTCCCAGTGGGCCAATGCACTTTTGGGCCAGTCCTGATATCACACAGCCCACTCTCAGTCAGCTTTCTCCTCCTGTGATCTGCTCTAGTTTATCGCAGACCCACAGACATGAGCCGGCCCATGTCAGCCGACAGGGTAATGCTGGACGCAGGACCGCCATCCCCTGAGCCGTGTGCCAGTCCCCATGCCCGTTGCAAAAGTTACACAATACATCAGTTCAGATGTCCTGAAGCAAGTCTGTGACGCCTGGAGTGTTTAGGGGCCACATTAGACCACAACGTCCAGGGGCGTTTCTAACACGCACACTCTGGGGGCACGAACAGGGGACATGATGGAAATTTATTTTATGTAGTAATTTCTATTTAAAAATTAGCAGGGGTCTCGCTACTAACATATATCAAATGGCCCGCCATCCGATTTGTCATTGGGGAAAATAAACCATCCCCAAAACTCAATTTTATCCCATATTTTAGGTAGCGCCATCATTAAAATACAACTTCAAATAAACAAGTCTTAAGCTTCAAAACGCTGTGTGTTTATTACAATCAGACTCATATTCACGGAGAAATTAGTTTAATGAGGAAGTGAATGTAGATGCGGCAGAATACAAAGACACACCCCCTCCCGCTCCGTCCGCGCGGGCCTGATTTTCCGCATGGGCGTCAGGGAAATAATTGAAATTACGCGGACAGTTCCGCGCGGACATTAATGGGATTTTATATTAGCAGCTTAGATTTCTACTATTGAAAACGCAGACTATGAATACTGCCAACATTTTCTCCACTGCCCTCCGCACGTCTCATTTCCGTGCGGAATCTACATGCGGGAAGTATAATCCAAGATGGAGAGCGCACGTGCGATACGGCGATCTGCCACATTGAAATGAAACTTTCTTGGCCAGACCTGACTCACGGTCAAAAGACAACATCACGTGCTTTATATTGCACGTCTATACATAATTAAAATATTATTAGGCACTATATAGGCCTATTATATAGGTCTATTATATAGGCCTATATAGTGTTAATTAGTACGTTTAGGGTGCATGTGCCTGGAAATAATGACGGTACATTAAACCATCCTTGGGTGAAATTGCAACCCTATATGGAGTAATATTTACCATCCCTTTAAAAGATTCTGGGAGAGCACTGATTAGATTTGTATACAACTTAAAAATCAACCGTAAAATATGTATAGCATTTTTTGTCTTAAAGTTTTAATAGCGTTGGTTTATATTGTAATAATATACAGCCTTAATGCATCTCGGTGTGATTAAGACAATCTAAAATGCACTAAAAACAAAGAACATTCCTGCTTTGGACCAAATCCCTGCAGTTATATTTGAATTCAGATACACAACTATTAAGTTAGTAAGCTTATCCTATTGAATAGGTCAGTTGTTAAAAAAGGGCCGATTTCCCCCCAGTCCAGCCCTGGTAGAGATGAAACTGAGAAGACATTGTGAACACCGAGACCACCATAATGGAAAACAGACAAGATCTGAACAGCACACATATGCGGGCACAACTGTTCCTACATGAAGCAGCACACAACACACCAGTCTGGGCCTACAATCTAACACACACGCACACACAGCACACACAGCACACACAGCACACACAGCACACACACAGCACACACACAGCACACACACACAGCACACACACAGCACACACACAGCACACACACAGCCTTCAGGCTCAGGGTAATCAGGGCTCTTCCTGCTCTCCTGCTTCAATGCAATTAATCAAAGCAGATGACAGCTCAAATGACCAAATCACAGCAATGCTATTAACGAGCAGGAAGCCTTCTGATTGGCTGGCTTTGCCTTCAGCCCCCAGGTCAGGGGTTAATCTTCTCAAAGAGTCACCAAACAACAAAGGGCTACAGCTAATCAACTTTATAAGAAGAATCAGCGCAGCTGTAAACCAGTAACGCTTGTTTATGTAATTCAAGGGTTTGGAAGTTTATTGTACTGGATCAGTCGGCCCACTTGGATCATCCACACTGCATTCTGGCTTTGTGTAGTTTGTCTATTTTTTTTTTTACCCCCAAAGGCGTTCAACGGGGCGTGACATTCTTAAAACTGCTATATTTAGATTTGTTTGTACCTGAAAGACAACAAGTAAAGCAGTTTTCTTTATGTTCATCTCACTGACTATCAACTATTTGGACAGAAAAACATATTTTAGCAGTTGCAACAGGATCTGTATTTTGAAGCATCAGCTCAAATGATACAAAAAAAACTGCCCCTCATTATCTGTTAAATCTTTCCAGATAGTGGAAGAACACAAACCCAAACTTTTGTGTTATATGTTTGCATCCAGCTCTTCAAGACAAGTTCAAAATGATCACATGATTGCTATGATTGTAAAGGTCCAACACTTCAGAGAGGAGGAAGTGACACACAGCACACTGTGTCGAGTGTTATGGGAAGAGTGTGTTGAAAAGCAGAGAGTTTGCACTGTTATATAAAGAGTTACAAAGACAGTCATCTGGACATTTCAATCTGAGTTGCCTAAGAACAAGGCAGGTATGTTACAGGGGAAACTCCTCCCTAAAGGCAGGGCCGAGTCAGTATAAAGTTTCTCAGAACAGCTCATCGGATGGATCACTCCTGGACAAATGAGAGATCACGACTGTTATAGAAGCACAACATGGAGCAGCACTGTACCTGGCTGACTGCTCCGAGGCTCCGCGATGTGGAGGAGGCTGCACAGCTCCATGAGGAAGAGGACTTTTCAGAAGAGAGTTTTAGATCCAACCTGAAAGGACAAACAAATTATTAAAAAACATGTTCAATGAAATTAAGAACATGAACTATTTATCCTCCAATAGTAGCCTCCTGTTAGTGCTTTAAGTGTTGTTCTTTTAAATGGATAGTGCAATTTCGTTATATACAATTAAAGCTAATTTTGTCACTCACAGCCAAAGAAGTTTTTGTCCAGTGTCCAGGTATGCTCCATTTTCATATGTAAACAGATCAGAGGACATGCAAAGGCAGTTAGAGAATTGACCAAAATGGGAGAACTAGAGCAACAAGAAAAGAAAGAAAACATGGAGGCGCCACGGCCGTTTTCAGATCACATTAGTTGGAAAAGAGTCAAGAAAACCTGGCGAGAAGAACGTTTATCTGTTTTGCAGCTTGTTCTAGTCATTTCTTTATTTTTCCATTGTTGTGAGCGGTGTTCACTGCTGTCACTAGTGGTTAGCACATGTACAGCTTTGTTGCTATGCATCCACAAACTCTGAGACGACGGACCAAATCACAGATAGAACAGCATGCAAAAGCCGCCATTGTTTTTGGAACGTAGAGCATAAATGACCCAGAATATCAGTACATTGATAAAATCCTAAAATCTCTCTTGGTCTTTTTAAACATATTTGTGTGGATTCTTCAGCTGTTTGGCACGGTAGCACATATTAGCGCTTTAGCACCTCCCTGGCCGCAGATCTGGAGTGCCTCAGGGCTCCGTCATTAGACCGCTATTGATGGCAGAGTGTTTGCAGCTTGTTTGTGCACAGATAAGTGGAGCAGTGCGGCCGCAAGCTGCAGACTCCAACTGGAGCGCACTGACACAGAGGCTCTTTTCATCTGACAGTGGCCAGCTCCTCAAAAGGGCCTTTATATGAGCGGAGGGGGCCGACGTCAGGAGGCCACTTCCCACCCACAGATCTGCACAGTCACACAATAATGCCGACTGAGCAAAATATCCACACACTTTACATTTGTTTAGTAAACTATTCAACTAAAACGATTATTTTAGTCGCAGATTAGTCCGCAATTACTATTCTGACGAGTCGACTAGTCAAACGACACTGAGACTTTTTAAATACATTATCGACCAAATAAAGGTTGAAATATGGTGACTGAAGACTTCTAGATCGAGAAAATTTACGAACGAATGAAAATGTTTGGATTTCAAATTCAATTAAAGCTGCAACGATTACTCATTACTCAATAAATCGAATAATTCGATTACAAAAAAGCTTCGATTACTATTATATTGCTTCGATGATTCGTTTAATTTACATATTTAATCAAAAACACGTGAATCTGTGGCGCGCGGAGCGCACGGAACGACTTGTGGCGCTTTTGTTTCACACGGAGCTTGTTCGGCTCTGATGAAGGCGCGACAAGAAGAGAGCGGCGCGTTTTAAACTCACGAGTGCGACTGGGAAGAGTTTTGATGAGTGAAAGAGCCATGGATCTATTAGAAGAATCCCGAGCTGCAACTCTAAACACCGCATCTAGCTCCGCCCACCCCAGCCCTCGCGCGCGTCGACACGCCACCGCGGACCCCCGCGCTCCCCCACTCAACAAACTCTGCTTCCCAGTCACAGTCGTACTTTTAAACAGCCAATGCATATGGAAACAGCACGGAGGACCGCGGTTATGTCATAATAATCTGTTGTGAAACAGAAAGTCCGGAGACGCAGAGGCCAAAGTGACTGGCCAACGAGCCAAAACGGCAAAACGCGCAAAATGCTCAAAACACCAGGACCACTGGTCCCACCCAACATAACGTCTTATTTTAAGTGATGTGACAGAGCCACTGTAACTGTTTACAATCTATGACGAAGTTAATTAAGTCCTTTATATATATTTCTTTATATACAAACAGAACAGTTTGGACTGAAGTGAAATGTTGCTGTTTTGGGGACAAATTCATATGAAATTAAGAATAAAATGTGTTATTTAAGCAGAAATTCCTTATTTTGTATTTGTTTATTCATATGAGCTATAACGTTTATCTAAAAAATGATTTAATGTGTGTTTAAAGCGGTTTACTGAATGTACCAAAAAATTAACCGATTACTCGATTAATCGAAGAAAAGAATCGATAGATTACTCGATTACTAAAATAATCGATAGCTGCAGCCCTAATTTTGTTCATTGCAATCTGGACTATACAGACTAAAACACACACAAAATATCTTTTATACCAAAGATGCTGGCAATAAATTAAAAAGTGAAAAAATAATTATAATTCTTAAACTTTATTTGAAAATATTCTCCATATTTATTTGGCTGAAAATATCATTTAAAAACAATAATGCACAATATAAATACTTGTTGGACTACTAAAATCATCATTAGTTGCTTGCAGCCCTATTACTTTATAACTATTATAACTAATCTGTGCTGCAGAATTCAAACTAAAGTTTTTTTCTGGGACATTCTAAACAAAGGCGGGGCGATGTTAACCAAAATTAATATCTAGCGTGAGATTAAAAGTGTCCAGCATCAGCTCCTGCGGTAAAGCTCAAACAGCTGAAGCCGAAGCCTTCACAATCAGGTCGCGGTGTCTTACTGGGAAGTGTCTTACTGGGAAGTGTCTTACTGGGAAGTGTCTTACTGGGAAGTGTCTTACTGGGAAGTGTCTTACTGGGAAGTGTCTTACTGGGAAGTGTCCTACTGGGAAGTGTCCTACTGGGAAGTGTCCTACTGGGAAGTGTCCTACTGGGAAGTGTCCTACTGGGAAGTGTCCTACTGGGAAGTGTCCTACTGTCAAGGAGTGCGACCGGGCCTGCTCCAATCCAGTGAGGAAGAGGAGACATGACAACACCACAGGCCGACGGATATTCTAGAACAGAGCAGGAGAAAATAGACCTCCAACAGAGTGGTCCATAACGCTTCCCCCAAAACAGCTGCTGCCTTTTGACTTCTGCGCGCACACACGCGCGCGCACACACACACACACGCACACACGCACACACACACACAGGCACGCACAAAACACCTTTCTGAACGCCATAAGCCAACAAAAACAAAGAAAAAGACCAACAGTGATTCAGGGGAAATAGATTCTGCTCACACACAAGGACAAAAATGCAAGTTTCATCCAACTATTTCATTCAATTAAAAGGCAAAAGAAACATCCAATATCATATACTTTCATTCCTCCCAGTGAGTACATCAGGGTTACATTGCTAAAGCTAGGTGACAATCAAAATCAAGATCCCTAAAGTCATTATTTGTCAGCCCAGCTCCCAGTCCCACACCCATAGCACAAACAAATCATTCTTTTCGCATTATAAGGCTTTCAATGGAACTCTAGGACAGGGGTGTCCAAACTTTTTTCACTGAGGGCCGCATTTTGAAATTTATTCGGAGCAGAGGGCCACAGACAATATGAAAATGAAGTGACATAGTTTCGATAGGCCTCCCCACCTTTCATAAAACATGGAACGTTAATATTAGGTTGGTATAACATCAACATTTTTGAATTTTTCCAATTTTACAGTAAAAAGTACAACTTTTTGTGTTTGGGCCAATTTAGCAGGAAGCCGCAGGGCCAACCAAAATTGGTCTGAAGGCCGCATTTGGCCCCCTGGCCGTAGTTTGGACACCCCTGCTCTAGGATCTTCAGGTTCATCTTAGTGTTGTCACAATACAAACAGCTCAAACTCATTTTAGATACAAAGGAATGTACTTGTTATATACTGATTTTTCAATACCACAATGATATTTTAATTATTATTTTGGTCAAGGTTTTAGATAACAGGCTGACATTTCAACACAAAACAATAGTACTTTCTTTATTAAATCATTTGCTCAAGCTCAAGCTCATTCTGCTAAACCTTAATGTGAATTAATAGTATTGATACTTGCGCCAATGAGTATCTAACGTCGATACTAGTATAGATTAGTATATGATTTTTTTAATACTAAAAAATTTAAACCACACAAGATGAAAAAATAAATAAAACAAATCTTATAATACTGTGCTCTTGTTTATACTAATTACATTGCAATTTAGTACATTCTTTTTTACTGGCATATTAAACACATATAATTACTAACTAAATGGTTTTGCAGTGAAACAAGCCTAGACCTGCATGGTTGATTACCATTTTATATGAAGGCATGCATCTGACACACTGTAGGCACAAACTCAGTGGGTCATCTTTGCTTCTTCACAAATTTCTCCTATTCCACTTATTCATGCAGCTGAGCCTCCAGTCCTATTGTCATTTATTTTATTACGGTATGTTTTTATCCAGCAGAAAAGATTTGAATGAGTGCCCTATGACAGCTCTACTACAGGTGTGTAATGTTCTCACAATAACAGCACTGGTCAGACACATGCACTTATAATAAAGCTTCTTGTGCCACAATCGTCACATTAAAAACAGCCCCCGTCACTCCCAGACCCAAATCAAATCCACGCCTTTCCCGAATAAATGTCCTGTATTTCCCTGAAGTGGAGTAGGTCAAAAACAGCCACAGATTCACTCACGCTTCTGTAATAGTCCCATTATTCCATTATTACTGTCATAGCTTCTTTTTATGTGACAGTGACTGGTTTAAATCAGTTGGAACAATAAGAGTAGCACATCAGCAGTATGTTAGCATCGCTTCATGCCGTTAGCTCCAGGACAAACTTACCAAAAAGCCTGCACGCCTCGGTCCTCTGCGTGGACACAGCGTGGAGTTAGTTTAGGAGAGTTTGACAGCATTTTGCACTAAATCTACTTTTCAAAATGAGTAACATAAAACTGCAGAGAACTCTGAAAGGTTTTGAAAGAAGCTAACGCAGCGTCTGGGCTCGCGCTGTTGTGTCCATTGGCTTTGATCACGTCTCACGAGTAACAAGTTTTCTGAAAACTCTGAAAAAGCCTCCAATAAGCGCTGGATGGATAGCTTCCTGCGGGACACGGATGTGAACAGGCAGGACACACACAGCAGCAGCAGTCTGTCCTGCAGCCACGTCCCCTCAGAGCAGAGAGAAGCGGCAATGAGGGGGATGAAGCGGGGGGGCTCTGTGCGAACACAGTAAAGACGTTGTTGCGGTCATTATTAATCATCAACTTTCGATTATGCATGTTTTTGTAATGGCATCATCATAATAATAATAATAATAATACTACATTTGATTGATTGCACAGCCCGAGCGCAGATACTGAATCATTGAATGAAGTCTGTTTTGTGCCATTTTCCTGATGCTTTCCCCAATTGGACAAAAGAGATCATTTTATTGATGATTTTCCTTCCTCCTTTAATAACCCTTGGTTCAGTCCCTGTTGAGTTTTATTTTCACACATGACTAATATACTAAGGTACATCTTTCTTTTACTATTATATCGATATTGCAGTATTTCACAGCCAATATCGCAGTAATTTCCAATGCCGTGAAGCCCTAATATGTACATTTGTCAAATGTCTGCAGTTGTTGTGAGGCAAAGAGTTGAAGGTAAATTCCAGTGTGTGAAGTGTGAAAGTGGTGAAACCAGTCCTGCTCTTTATGGCAGTGCTACACACAGATATGCAGCTGACGCTCTGCTACATATGCTTACCTCATCTAAACAACACGCTAACAGCACAAACAGCACATTTTTCTCTGCTTATTAGTTTGAACGGAGACAGGCCTAGTGAAAAGATGCACGGTCTCCTTCTGCTCTATCTAATCCACAATCCAGTGGTCAATCCACTAATAGACTAATTCAATACGGTGCAATATTATAGATCTGTGGGCTGTGTGTCCGGCTTGTTCTTGAGTGACACTGCATCGCCAGGTTACAGAGGTCATTTCCAATTAAACAACTTCACCAAATGTTCTTTGTGCTGAGCTCGGTAGAATAAACGCCCCAAAGCAACCGTGTTATGCAGAGCATGTGACAAAAGTTACAGTGTGGGTTATAGCAGGTAGTGGAGCAAACAGACCAACAGAAGGACGGCACAAACTTTAGAAAAGAAGCTAAATGTTCAAGTACAGGGCTATTCAACATCAGGCCCGGGTGCCAAATCAGGCCCTCCTAGTGATTTCATCCGGCCCACGACCCAGCTTCCAAATATATAAATATGGTTGGTCCTAGTCTGGTTCTAGTTTAATTCTTGTTCAGGGCAATTTTGCAAAGCATTGTTCGATATTTCTCACAAAAATCTAATCTATCAGTCATTATTTTATTGTATTGTATTAACTAATTGAAACAGTATTGGGTATATTTGTGCGACCTAAATTACAGTACCGTATTTTCCGGACTTTTAGCCGCTCCCCTATATAAGCCGCATTTGCTCTATTTTTAAAAAAACGATAATAAAACAATACATAGGCCGCACCTTTTGTATAGGCCCGCGGAACTCTTTCCTTGACTTTTGGCATCGCATGAGCTCTCCCCGCTGTCCCTCGTCCCCTCCAGCGTCTCACCGTACATTCATTGATGTTAAGCTTGCGTGCAGCCGCGCGGTTTCCTAGCAAGATCGATGGCCTTCAGCTTAAACTTGCTTCATACGAACTTCTTCGTTGGGTTCCATAATGATGGGCAAGAATTTGAAAATAATTTATAGTTGGTAATTTGTCGTCCGTGTTCTATTTGCTAGCTGAATAAAAAAGCAACATCTGCTTCTTTGCTTAACTTTTCTGTAGTTTTGATTCCAATTCCGGTTAGTTCGCCCCCTAGCGGTGAAAGAAAAAAACCACAGAAAAGCCGCAGCCTCTAAATAAGCCGCATGGCTCAAAACATCTGACAAAAGTAGCGGCTAATAGTCCGCAAAATACGGTAGTTACATTTGTGTGTTGTGCACCTCCGGCCCAGAGGCCTTGGTCCTCTGAAAAATCTGGCCCTCAGGAAATTAAGTTGAATAGCCCTGTTCTAGTACACGACTATGACTATGCCATACATCTAGTAAACAAATGAAATAATGCAGTCACTATGAATACACAATACTTGAATATGTTGAACGTGAATGTACTGCCTAAGTATCATTTCCCTCTCCGCCATTTAGTATCTAGATTTTTTTTTCTCCAGATGCCATTCATGTTGCAACAGCAACGCTGTGAATGGAAGGACAAACCCAGAGAGCTTCTGCACTGAAGCCAACACCTACTCACAGAGCCACTGTCACACTGTTCCACGACTGCAGATGGTCAACAGCAACAGCAAAGTAAACTGTCCCTCGTCTATGGGCTGCTACTTACAGATTCTTACACAGTTTGGCCAGTCCTCACAGGAAGTGCATGAGGGGTGTTGGACCTCTGATTGTGGATTTCACTAAACCAACAGAAGCGAGCGAGAGGGCAGAGGAAGGTTGTGCAGCCAGAGAGACTAATGCCACCAGCAGCACCAGCAGCACCAGCAGCACCAGCAGCACCAGCAGCACCAGCAGCACCAGCAGCACCAGCAGCACCAGCAGCACCAGCAGCCGGGTTCACTGACAGAGGCCTGTGGAGGAGGCACAGCAGGACCCAATGCAGGACCCAGGCCTGGAGGGGGTGTCTGAGACTCAGGCTGAGGCTTCAGTATGTAGCCATATGGCAGTAAATGTATGATAAGGAGATCAAAATAAATAAGAGTGGAGGAGTGAACACTCAAAGGTCAGCGTGGGGGTCAGGGGTCAGTAGGATCAGTGCGCCTTCAGACACCAGGATTGCAGAGAAATGAACAAACCAATCCCCCGCAAGAATGACCAGAGCAGTGACCAGAGGAATGACCAGAGGAATGACCAGAGCCGTGACCAAAGCAGTGACCAAAGCAGTGACCAGAGCCACTGCAGCCTGTGTGCTGCCTCAAGTCAGCTCTTTATGAATGGGATTTCTAAGAACTGCACTGGCTCAACTTCAGCCATGCAACCTCTCTACACACCTTACGCCTTTTTGTGCATTAGCAGTATTTGGGGAAAGTATCTAATGGCATTTTTCTGGCTGTGGACACCATTGTTCAGGGGAGATTTTCAGCTGTGAAGACGATTTACGCAGATCACTGGCATTTACAACTTTTGTGGAATGCAGCCGCCGCAGCCACGTGACACATCAAACTCGTGGCCACAAATAAATCACATTTTCGCAGTGTGACGGGAGTCGGCTCTGGCCAGGCAAAGATGCGGTGACGCCGCTTCCTGTTTCTGCGTTTGAATAAGGAATGTGGGGCCGTGCGTTGCCACTGGTGAGGAGAAGCGTCCTGAATTATTCACTGCCGGGAGCTCAGTGTATTTAAAACCAGATCGATACTATAAAAAGGACATCTCCAGCCTGCTTTGACCTTTCAAGTAGAAAGAAAACTGCTTCATCAGACTGAATCCGATGTCCTAGAGATGTACTATTACAGTATGAGTGTGCAATATTAGGGAGTCAAATATGTCTCAGGAGATCGGAGTAATTAGGGCCTTCTAAACGGGATTAGAAGCCATTAAGAACCTTCAACCTGATTCTTTGTTCTGATCAAATTGTGAATGTATTGGATTAGATAGGAGAAACATTGAGATGCGTGTGCTGGGTAGTCAAGCCTTTATTCCTCTCATCAGTGAGTTGCTATCTATTAAGGCTTCAAGAGTAAATGCAGTCCAATCGAAATCACTATTTGAATGGAAGCAATAAGCAAATCACAAAGGCTGCGATTTTTGCAGTACCATTTCCTCCACAAATGATCAAATATCCTACCTTTAGATCTGTACAAACATGTTTTGAAATACATCAATAGTTCGTATTTCAGTCTTTTTGCCAAAGATTATCAATAGCCAAATAATAAAAAGAAAAACTGCAATTAGATTTCTCCCAAAAAACACTCAGCTCTACTAGCTCTCAAACTATGGCTGTCACTATAAACTAAACCTATTGATATTAGGGCTGGTATAGGGGCGGGCGATATGGCAAAAACATTTTCTTAGAGTTTGATCTCAATTTGATCACATTTCACGTACTATTAAAATGTTTCTATTGCCTAGCCTTGGTTAAATCCAGCTGTCACTCACTCAGAGACTTACAGCAGCAGACCAATAGTAGACGTAGTGCAGTACTCTAGTGTGAGTAGACTAGACAGCCGTCTTAAAAGGCGCTATACCGGATTTTTCCTTCTTTCGTCTTAAAAACGTGAAAAACAGACATAGTTCATTTCACTCTTTGCAGCAGTCCAAAGGTATTCCTCACTCACCTAATGAGTAATTACATAATGAGTATCCTAATTATTCACCCGATGAGTTTAGAAGTGCTTTTCACAACTTTTAGAGAGTTTTACAATATCGGTAAAGCTAACAAACATTAGCAAGCTAAAAGCACACTTCCTGCTTTGTACAGAATAAAACGCTCTATAATTAGGCAGCACACAGCGGTCTCATTTTGGTCCTCAGAGGTGCTTACATTATATCTGTGCTGAAGCAAACTGATTTTTACTTTGTTCCATTGGGTAATTTTCTTTTACATAGCGAGAGAGAATCAACACCAAAACTGTAGATCACAGGAATGAGATCCCAAATCGATTTTTATCACCAAATCACCCAGCTCTATACTGTACCAAAGGGTACAGAGTGATTCAAAATGACACCATTACCATAGCAATTAACAATTTCAAACCAAATATGATATATTTTGAATGGTCTCAAACCCATTTTAATGTTTTTGTGTCCGTAGTGCCTTAAGCTTTTTGCCGTACCGTACTGGCCGATGCTCAGAATAAAAAAATACAACGCTCTAGCCTCCACTGACCACCTCAGACAGCACCTCACGCAGACTTTACAGCCATATTAGATTCTGTTACCCAAGTCTAAGTCTCCACTGGTGTAATCCAGACAGGGGAGATCTAATCACACCCAGAGAACAGGCCAAAACCTGCTGTATAAACATCTTGAATATCGATTAAACTCCTATCAGCGTCTGCTGCTGCTGGGGCCCTCAGTGTCTCCACCTCCAAAGCAGAGACTTTCCGCTCTTTGGCCCACTGGCATATACCCCCGGACACATTTTCCTCATTTTGGAGCTCGGGTCCCTCGTCTCCCTCCAGCAGTTTCACCTTTGCCACATATGAAAACACACGGCGTTGGGGATATAAAATAACTGTGCGGGAAGGTGGTCGGGGGGGAGGGAGGCTGCTGAAGAATCGGCCCTCTGTGCGCCCATTTACTGCCTTTATTTATCTGCTCCGAGAAGCTGGCCGTGTGGAGTCGGAGGAGGAGAGGGGTGGATTGCATGTTTTCCTCCCAGACTCAGCCACTCTGTCTCCAGGCCGCTGGGGGAGGAGGAGGAGGAGGAAGAGCTGGAGATGTGAAACACGATCTCCCCCCCCTTCCCTCCCTGCCTCATACTCCTTACCTCCACAACCTTCACAGAGCCTCCCAAGACTCCCTCCCCTCCCTCCTCCCGGGGTAATCCGATCCTCCCAGACTGGAAACAGCGTTCTGAGAGGGAAGAAAATTAAGGAGCAGAGGCAGTAGGAGGAGGAGGGATGGAAAAGAAAAAGAAGGATCCCTCAGTGCGGGCTCTGAGGTTGGACGGACTCCCATGAGAGGGGAAAGTGAGAACAAGTCATCGAACGCACACAGAGCAGACAGAAATTCGGGACAAAGAAGTGAAAATGAAAAGAGTATTAAATGCAAAAAGTCCTGACAAAAATCATACCAGATTGTTTGATATGGAAAACTGCGAAAGAAGGTACAACAAAAGCTTGTTTTGTCCAAGCTATAAATTCCACAAGGGTGCAGCAATAAATTATTTTAGTAATCGAGTAAGCTATCGATTATTTTCTTCGATTAATCGAGTAATTAGTTGATATTTTTTACATTCCTTAAACCATTTAAAAGCATATTCAATCATTTTTTTAAATAAACGTTATAGTTCATAGTAATAAACAAAGAACAAATAAGCAGTTTCTGCTTGAAATAACACCTTTTATTTTTAATTTCACATAAGTATGTCCCCAAAACAGCTACATTTCACTTCACCAGTGCAAACTGTTCCGTTTGTATATAAAGAATAGATATAAAAAGAATAATACACTTTTCTCAGACTGGTTGTCTACAGTTACAGTAGCTATGAATTCATTTGCGTTTCTGTCACACAAGTTAAAATAAGAAACCTGTTTGTAAAACTATGTTACGTGAGGCCAGTGATGCTGGTGTTTTGAGCTGTGACTCTGCAGTCATGTGGCAGCATTATCTCAGTGTGTCGTTCACTTTAGCCTCCGTGTCGTTGCCGTGTCATCGCAGACTTTCTGTTTCATACTCGCGGTCCTCTGGGCTCTTTCACATAACAAAACTACGTTTCCCAGTCACACTCGTAAGTTTAAAATACAGCGAGCTCTCCTCTGTTGTGACTTAGTGGCCGTCGGTCAAACTAAAAGACGTTCCGTGCACGCTGTGCACCACAAATTCAAGCGGCTTTGAATTAAACAAATCTTCAAGGCAATAAAAGAATACTCGATTAATCGTTTCAGCCCTAAATCCCACCCATAAGGCTATTCATGTTTTTTCATCAATCCGAAACCTATGGATATGAAGCTAGAGTATCAAAGTTGAAATCAAATAAACTGTTAAACGGCAGACAATTTCATCCCTCATTTAAGTGACATTTTAGAACCCTACATGATTGACGATAAATAATTACAACTAAGTACAGGGATGTGGGCGGGGATAGGAGGTAAGTGAAAATAGGACTTTTCTGAGCACTCGAGCCTCAGTTGCAGGACAATACAGGATTCACTCAAACATGCAGGAACTAATCAAAATACAACTTTGAGTAAACAAATGATGAGGAAACACTGTTGTAACCAAATTAAATATATGTTAAATATATATCCATAATATGTTCCCCTTAAATTAGCTTTTGAAAATGCGTAAAAAAGTACGGATGCAAACACAGACCTAGCCAATGGGCTCCTGTTTGAAAAAGATAAGCTTCATAAAGGCAGTAGTACATATTTGCTTTGAGTACCTCAGGCATATTAGCTCTTTGGTAAACTGTACTAAAGTGCATTGTTGTTGTGCTGTGGTCATGTGACGTACTACTCGCAGCCTGACAAACTGTTGCTGTGCAGAGTTCTGGTGGTACAGGTGTGGCGGATTTGGGACTCTGGCTCCATCTGCATTAAATGGACTTTCTCTGGAGACCGCCCCATGATCCTAGTCCCGCCGCCACTTGGCCCTGTCATGTTTTAAGAATAGACTTGCAACCGACTAACAAATAATGTGAGACAACATAAAGTCACAGACGAATTTATCGAGAAGTAATGCAGTAGTATTCAACCGCTCTACCTTGAGTCGGAGCCTGTCAGAGAGCGCCTCGCACTCCTTGTTACAGCTCTGTTGTTGTTGTGGTCTACGGCTGGCTTACCCACTGACCGTCAGCCTGTTATTTCTGTAGCAGAGATCCAAGGCCCTGCAGAGGAATGTACAGCTGCCCGACATATGGATAAGACTAGGTTTGAATTTGTTATGCACCCCCTTTGTCTGTTTTAGTTAGAATTATTAGTTTAAATTAGAGCTAGACAAATAATTTGGTTTAAAAACGAGGTCGAGAGACAGTTATTTTTAGTCGTCAATAATCAACTTTGGTTTTTTTTTTATATAAATGGAGACTTCTACAGACAATCCTCTGACAGTCAAAACATGTGGTTTGGAGCAGACTTTGGAAGAAGAAATTGGGGTATTTTTTGTGTTAAATGGCACAGAGTAAAAGTATTGATTATTAACATGAAATAAAAACTGGAAGCCATTTTTATTTTGTCTTTAAACATAAAAAATCCAAATTGATCAATATGAAGAATAAAATTGGACTATGATATGATGGAGCCTTGTCAGTAGGTTACTACTACGGAAGAAATGGAACACTAAATAGGGTAAACAAAAACTATCCAAAATGATTTATTGCAGGTAATTCTACTTATACTATTACTAGCACTTCCAGGTTTCCCCACTTTCACACCGGTTTATACTGCGGTGGCATTAGCATTTTTGCAGTAGCCTATAAATCTCACAAATTATCAAAAAAAAGCACTAATTACAGATTAAATACAGTTACTTCTATGTGGACCTTGGAAAGTCAAGCATCTACCCTGATTATCATTCTAAATCCTGTTATTACTTAGTACAAACAACAAATAGAACTGATAGTGTCAACAACATTTGCCACGGCACGGAGACCCGGCACATGCAGCACACAGCCCCACAGCCCCACGGCAGCTCCAGCTCACTTTTCCTGGAAGCGGAGGCAGCGGATCTGAAGCACTCAGTTTTCAATCAGCAGACGACTTCGGTTGTGATTTAAAGGGGCGTCCGTCATGGGAGTGGGACGACACAGCACGGCACACTTTCAACACTGTAAGGTGAACATTTAAATATTGCCAGGGGAGACAAATGAGTGACAAGTGGAAAGGTGTGACAAGTGGAAAGGTGTAACGTTACCTGCATCGACAGACAAAATGTGTATTCCGTCAATTTAACACAGAAAAATGTCCGTCTATTGAAATCGTGACGAAAACTTAAATAAGCCTTGTCCAAATGGTCATGCAGGTTTTGTTACACTTTTGTTGGTGGACTACCAAACAAAAGTCAACAAATGTTGTCAAATAAATTACTTTAAACAACGGACAGAGTGTTGATTGTAGAACATTCAAGAGTGTCGCCAAACGAAACGCAACAAACGAAACGCTAACACGAAGCTAAACACATTAGCTTGAATCAAATACCAATACTAAAACGTTTCAGAAAAGTAACAATAACATTAATAAAACGTTTAAAAGTTATTTTAAATAAATATATGTAGTCTTTTGGTGAAGTGACATTCCAGATATTCTTGGGAAAGAAAGGAAAAATCAAGTGTAAAGTGTGTAACAAAGTTAGCTAACAGAGGAATGTGGCTAACGAGCGCTGTAAGCAGACAGCAGAGCAGGGCTGCAATAAAACAAAGACCTCCACTGAGTTTGTTATTCAAGTTTGTTTTTTAGTGTTTACAATGTAAGAGTTTAAAACAGCTGTTTTTTATTTTTTATTTCGCAGCAGCATCGCGGAGTCGCAGTCCACGTCTGGCGGCACACACCAAACATTCGAAACACACTAAACATTCGAAACACACTAAACATTCGAAACACACCAAACATTCGGCTGTATCAAACTCCTCTTCAGAAGCCATGTTTTCCAAATGTATTTAAGTGGACTTTATTTTAAAAGTAAATAGCCAAAAGAAAAGCATGTGGAAGCAAATCGACGCGTAAAAAGACTAGCATGCCTATGTAGTGTGGTGTGTTTTGCAGTCAATCGACGGAGCTCATAGAGCCCAAAGAGCTGGAGCCGGAGGTCAGGATAGAAGTTTGGGAATCCACAAATCCGACCTTACCTTGGTCCTTTTCTTTTACATCCGTCAGGAGAAGTCACTTCTTCATCCAGGAATGGATCATGATCGTTGTTCGAATATAGATTCCTCGACAAAAGTGAAGGTAAAATCCAGTTTTCCAGAAATGACACGTTCCAGGACGTATTCCTCTCGTCTGTCTCTGTGTAGATCTGTGGTTTGGCTGATTGATGCTGGAGCCAAGATCATCTCCACCCTCGAAGAGGAACCACTCCGCACCAAGCAACCTACGTTTCCGGTTCATTTTTATCACTAGTAAAATTCATGGATCTATTATATTAGGTAGAACTAAATACAGTCAGTACATAAACTGCAAGATATGTAACTTTCATGGGGATGTAAGATATGTGCTCATTGATTAATATTTGTCATTAGGGGATGCGTAATTTTGTTCCACAATGTCAATACCGTTCTACCTACAGAAATAAGAAAATAAATCGTTGATTTCTTCTGTACATATAATTTATCCAAAACCTTTTGGTGAAGTTTAATAAAATTAAGTTTTGGCATACGCAAAAGTGAGACCTCCTCTTGCTCCAAAACTATTTAAAAAAACACGAAAGCGCCCTCTGCTGTCAGACAAATGAACGAGTGTTTCGTTTGAAAGGTAAAAGAATGAAACCTAATTAAATCACATAAAGTCACTTACAGTCATAAGAAAATTCTAAAAAGTCATCAGAGACATCTCTTCAAGTGTTGGTCGTGCGTTTTTATTAAACTTTGAACATAATGATCAATCTGCAAAACATTATTGTAGTAATGCAGACAAAACAACCACCTGGATGGTGTATGGTTTCTTTGTCTGCCAAAATTGAACAAGTTTGTACTTTCAGATCAGCACATTAACAGTTAGTCCAAACACTCCAACAATGATCAAGCACTTTTTCAAGACAGTGGCACAAACTAATACTTACATTATTCATTTCAAACATGCTGTGACACACACACATGCACACAATCTCTGTATAAAATATTCCAATAAAAACTGTACACCAGGACATATACTCTTCAGACCTGAGCGTGTCAGTCTGCAGAGGGACTAAGGCACGGAACTCGGCACGGTCCTCCTATGAACTGCCTTCAACTACAGTACATGTTTGAATTGTTTTGTTCTTCATTTGTAGACAAGAAAATAATAAATACATTTTCTTTTGAAAGTCATGTGAAAATCTACAAACTATAGAGGGCCACACAAATTTGTGGAGAAAAATGTACCAAGCATTCCAAATCAAACATCCAAATGAACAACTCAACAGTGTAATTATAAAAGACTAGCCATTCACAAAACTACAACCTAACATGATACACATTAAATGCAGCAGTGAAAATATATTAGCTTTAAATATATAGATCACTCATAGTAAATAAATATGTATCTCAGCGGTTATTTTTTACATACTGTTAGTAAGAACTAGTGACAAGACAAACCTGCGTGATGGCAGTACAGTGGAAGACTAATATTTATATCCATATATCTATATATCTGTATATCTATCTATATATAGATATATAAATAGATATATATGTAGATATTTATATATATATATATGTATTTGTGTATATATAGATATATATATATATAGTCTTATCATTCATTAGTAAGGCTTGTTGCTGCATTGTTCTACTTGAAAAGTCACAGCACAATGTGACAACACATTCATGATAATAAACCTACAGATTCATTTAGCTAATAAGTCAAATTGTTGTTCAGTGACTGTAAAGAAAGTTCTTTGCATCAGTACAGTACATTAGTTATAAAAGGTAAACGGTCATAGTTTCTGGTACAAAACCTTTTAAACATCATGACGTATTCAAGTTACTGGTGATATCGTTTTCATATACTGTAACTTGCATGATTTGAACTGTATAATCCAAAGAAAAATACAAGATGCAGTAACAACAGCTTTGTCCTCTCCGGGGTGGGCCTACACGTTGATGGCATGAGCATGCTTCTTGCACAGTGGTTTGTCCTTCTTGGAGTAGAAAGGCTGGCCCTCAAGGTTAACATGGCACACCTACAGTTAGAGGGAGCACACAAATGTTTGCTCAGTACATTTATATCAAAGAAAATCCCCAAAATGTTGTCATTTGATTTTTCTTATTAATTTGTGGGTGACAGTTCAACTATTTTATTTTGTAGAATTAAAAGGAAAAGTATGGATTACACCATCATAAAGGACAAATAGTATGCATTGTTTGTATTGTTATTGGCCTTTAAACATGCTCTTGAGAAGTTCTGCTTTGACATCTAATAGAAATAAGGTCTACAAAAAGTACACATCACTTTATATCGGTCAAGCGTTTCCAATGACAGGAATTGAGTTAGAGCTCCCTCTAATGGCTGTAGAGGGAGTTACAAGGGCTAGATAAACAAACCTAGCTTCCCCCCAATATGCTAATGTTAACACACAGATATAATGAACAGGATGAATTCTATGAACGAGTCTGCCGATGATTTATGGACTTAATATGGCCCACTAATGACATCACAAAACTGGAAGATTCACTGTTTTCTGAGGCTCAGAGGGAGAGGACTTATTAAACATGATTCCTCAAACAAGCGTGAATGAAGCTAAATACAACTCCAGTTATGTTTTTGATGAGGAAACAATGTTATAACATGATCAAAAGCTCAAAGCAATGTGGAGCATAAAATGTGTTCTTTAAAAAAAGGTGGCTATGAAGCAATAGACCTCAATATGGAACTCATTTAAGTATAAAGGATCTAGTATTTTCGTGTTGACTCTGAAGGAGAACTGAAAACAACAAGTTCCTAAAAGTGGATTAAAAAGTGGACATATAAAACATGTTTCTTACCGCACAGACAAAGCAAGTGTCGTGCCAAGTGTGACCTAGAGCCTCAATAAACTTGTCCCCCGCCTCTACAGGGAAGTCACAGCCATGACACTTGGTGCTGAAGAGGGCAATGTAATCTGAAAGACAATTTGAAGTCATATTAAAGTGAGCTGCTTATAAAACACCATATCCAGGTGTTGACCTTGCGTCCCTTTGCCTGCTGACCTTTCTCACAGTAGGGCTCTCCATCCTCCATGTGGAAGAGGCTGTTTCCAAACGGTTTGCCGCAGGCGGCACACACAAAACAGGTGGTGTGCCACGTCTGCCGCAGGGCATGCATCACTTCCTACAACACACAAGAGGCGCTTGAGGATACTACATAGGCAACATATAAACACCATGTATAGACCCTTTAAACATTCTAGGTTATATGTAACAAATACATTCTAAAAGTCATTTCAATAGAGAAACTGTGAATCTGAATATCACAAAATATAAAAAATATAAATTAAAACCACTCAGATACATGTGAATGATGTCAGAGACTGTTTTTTACCATTGTATTTTTTCATGATTTGTTTATTTAATATGAGATTATGATTGATAGGTTTTTACCGGACAATGTATGTGTTTGTACATGTACTTGTAAGTTGTATATAAGTGCATTTTATCTAGAGATACATACTTTACCACAAATTATACTTTCTGTGAAGCTCAAATACAAGTTCTATAATAAAGCAAACTGACATTTCTACAAATGTTTTGTTAGAAAGACTTAAAATCATTAGCATTTAGATCTGATGTAAATTCATCTTTGAAAATGTGTTAATTTTGCAGCCAGTTAACTTCATTCTGGAAAATGTGAACAGTCTGAGGGTCTATAATACATGAAAACATAAGAGATAATACTATATATTAATAGTCTAATATATTATCTATTACAGAGGCAGCTTGTCACAAACAAGTGTAGATGGTCGGACAAGACGTTGCCCATATCCATTTTACCCCCATAATCTTGGAGTTGCAGCGAGCGCAGGTCGGAGCGAAGAACTCTTCGTAGCAGTTCTCACAGTAAACGTTGTTCTGCTCCTCCACAAAGCTGACGTCGGCCAGAGACATATGGCAGTAGTGACAGTTGAACTCCTCTGGGTGCCAGGAGCGGCCCAGAGCCACCAAGAAGGGGCCCCTGTGAAGTGTGGAGACATGTATACTTACTCTCCATACGCAATATGCTGTCATTTCTATTTATGTTAAAGGAGACATATTATGATTCCAAGTGCTGGCGATGATTTATGGACTTAAAAAACAGCAGAGATTCAGAATGGAGTGTTTCTAATGCTCTGAGGGTGAGGACTTTCTAACCAGGATTCATCAAACTAGCACGAATGAAGCTAAATCCTACTAGGTATGTTTTTGATGAGGGAACGATGTTAGGACATGGGAAAAAGCTCAAAAGAAGTCAATTTTGCATAATAAATCCCCTTTGAAGTAATTCAAGAAGGTTTGCACAGTGCTTTACCTGATGATGCTGTTACACGCGCCACACAGTGGTGTCCTGCTGCTCGCTGCAAACCTCTCAGCCCGTTGAGCCACGCCCCTGGCCACTGGAAGGAAAGGGGCGGGGCTAGGGTTGATCGGCGCAGGGCTGGGAGCTGGGTGTCCGGCTGGGGATGGGTTGGGGATGTAAGCAGGCGGGGGCGGAGCTCCTTGGGGCAGCGCGGGCACCTTTGTGGAGGTGGTGGTCATTTTACCGGGGTCAAACTTATCTGCGAAGTTGGTGTCGGTCACCCATGGAGGTCTGTTGGAGGGGGACGGGGCAGCAGGAGGAGGGGCGGGGACAGTGGCAGGAGGGCAGGGCTGAGGAAGGACCGGGACGGGAGCAGGCGCCGGGGCAGGAGCGGGTGCATGTGCTGCGGCAAAATATAGAACAGGGTTAGGATTAGTCTTTTTTGGATTTAGATTAAAAAAAATGACACCAATTATATATATATATATATATATATATATATATAAATTATTTTTTTTTTCAGAACCTAAAAGCAAAATGTGTTGTGAATCATTATATATGCTGTCAATCATTATATATACTGTCAATCATTTAATTCTAAACCATTTTTACTTAAATGAAGGCCTACAACTTCCTGTTTGGGCTGTACAATATTGGAAAAATGTCTAATTGCGATTGCTGACAAGCATTGCACTTTGTCTTTGTAGGATTAAGTTCAAAGTTCACATTTTAAACACGTCCGACACACATTTGAGAGAAAAGTGGAATGTGAACTTCTAAACATTACAACATACTGTATATTTCAGTTTGTACAGGGTTAGCAGGTTTTATGCATAATATGATATATAATAAGATATTTTGTTGTTTGCAGATGAAAACTATGTTAGTTGGATAATTTTAACAATTAAAATTGCGTTTTTGATTTGATTGTGATATATATTTTGTTTCCCTACTTGCTGTGTCAAAATGGAATGTAAAAAAAAATCAATAATTTAGTTTTTCCTAAATTCAAAGTAGTTTTTACATACTTTTCCCCTATATCATGCGGTTCAATGAGAAGACAACATTGTGCTACCTGGCTGAGAGGGGTAGATGCAGGCCGTGCTAACCACCTTGGGAGGGGCGGGGCCAAGGGGGATCTGTATGGAGCTCTGCTGAGTGGGAGGAGCCTGAGGAGGTGGCGGCTGCTGGTGGTGGTGGGGGTGGTACTGCTGTGGCATTGGCTGGTACTGCTGCAGGGGCGGGCCTTGGTACATGGCTGGAGGCGGTCCATACGGACTGCGGAGACAAAGCAGAATCACAATAAGATTCTGTACATGCTTTTTTACTTAAAGGGGCAGAGCCTGATTTTCCCGAAAACAGAACTAGTTCATTTGAAATAGTTTGCAGCAGTCCAAAGGTCCTTTTCACAACTTTCTGAGACCAGAGCAGATTTTATTATCACGGCAAAGCTAACAAACATTAGCATGTTAACGGCACATTTCTTGCTTCAAGGAGAATGAAACTCTCGCTCTATAATTAGATGCAGGCAGCACACAGCAGTCTCATTTTGACACCAAGAGCTGCTTTTACGATATATGTGTACTGTACCAAAACAGATTTGAATTTATTTCATAAAAAACATCAGGTACAGCCCCTTTAAGTACTGAACTTTAAGCATGAAATGGTACCAACAAGTTAACCTCCGAATGAGCAAAGACAGTTATTTCCCAGTATAATACAATACAATCTGTATAATACAATACAATACAATACAATCAACAAACTATATTATACAGTAAGTAACATGTCTAAAAGCGTAATAGACCCCACTCAGCTTTAAAAGACACATTCAAACACCTTTTAAGTTCAGTCTTAAAGCTGCAAATGGAAAAAAGAACAATTCCTTAGTGGCTGGTTCAGTGAGTTACTTGGCTTCTCGCTAAAAAGGCATGATGTTGTTAATCATTGCCAAAAGTTTCATGGTTACGCAGTGTTAAGAAGCCAGGAAAATGGGCTAGCTTTAATCCCTGTGGTTACCTGGAGATGGCAGCTCTGTGCTCGCTGTTGTAACTAGCAGCAAAGTGTCGCTTCTGGCTGTAAGGTGTAGAGACAATAGCACAGGTCACCATTGCTACAGTGTCTGATGTAGATGAGGGGAACTGTTTCAAAATAGACTTTTCATTTAAAAGCAGCAGCATTTGAAGACAAGTACCACCGAATTTAACCAGTGGTGGGACGGAACGAAGTACAAAAGTAAAAGTACTGTAATGAAGTACAAGCTTTACCCCAGTCAATTTTACACTTTTTACTTCACTACATTTGAGAACAGGTATTTTCAACTCTGCTAAAAAAATAAAAAGTATTTTGTGTGTGGTTTGAAGGGTTATTTTTAGCATGATCATGGTGACAGTCTACTTGAAGGTTTTGAGTCCAAGTCTTGGCTTTGAGGAAATAAAAATAAACAAATAAAAACTAAAAAGTCTAGAAGAATTGAGAAGTTGATTAACCAAAAAATCGCTACATTTCACACTTTAATAGTTATCAAAAACCTGTACGAATTTTTTGTTCATGTACTTCAATACTTTAATCAAGTAGATTTTTATATGGGATACATTTACTTTTACTTGAGTACATCTTTCAGTCTTGTATCTGTACTTTACTTAAGTAACAACATCGAGTACTTCTTCCACCATTGCTTGATTTAACTAATCCAAGTCAAGAAATGATAAAAATCCATGATATCAATATTTGCAACACCACTGTCCACATCAATCAAAACATGTTTGCAACTTCGGATTTGAAAAGACAATGGTTGAGTCACACAAAAAAAGGAGCAAAAAGAAACATTGAGATATATTGCTAGATAAACCACGAGATGAACACCACCATAGTTCGACCAAGTGTCAAATACTGAACATTTTTCTAAACTTTAAAGCAGTAAAAGACACATAATGCATAGGCCACTGTCGTCCACACTACCTAAAATGTCTGTTACCTCTGGGGGTCAAAGTCAGAGCCTTCTGCACCAGGCTCCGCAGGCTGGACACACGGGCTAACTGCAGAGGGGACTGGAGCATGCTCAGTAGGGCTACAGCGGAAGAAGGTTCCAAGCCAAGGGTTAGCAAGAAAAAATATCAGTACATTTTGTTAAAAAAATGTCAACATGAACAGAAGCAAATTGTGAAGTTTTTGAGGGTGAGTATGGAGCAAATATCAAGCTGTTATTGTCATGCACGGATCAAGAGTTTCATTCAAGTTGTAATGGGTTGGATTCTATTTCAGATGAAGAATATTGAGTGATTCATTATTTTTGAAAGACAGGAAATTAAAATACATATCCAATGAATTGCAAATTTCTGACAAGAATTGCGATAAGATTTGTGTTTTGCTCAGAAGATTATGTTCACATTGTAAATCCGTCCAGGAGAATTCACAAAAAGACAGAATATTTAGTAGTTTGTGGAGGGAATTATGGTAGGCTACTTCAAAAATGGCAGTCTTTGCGATTTGCTGATTGTGTCCATTAAATAAATCTTGCCGGTCTAACACAAATGTCTAAGTATTTTGTTGTTTTTGTTATGGATAGAGATCGACCAATACATTCGCTGGCCATATCATCATTGACGTATCTACAATCTGCATTCATTCTCCAGCACAGGCCGGCGTGCTGCCTGAAGAAGTTTTAGCTTTATGTGTATAAAGCTAAAACTTTAGTGCAAAAACAAACCACAAAACAGGACAAACACTGCTCTCTGATAGTTTGTGGTCAATTTAAATGAGATAAATTGGGAAAACTTTGCTATATCAACCTTGCAGATTGGCCCAAAAATATCAGCAGCGCTTTTATTGGCCATCAGTTTCATGAAAAAAAAATATATCGGTCGGTCAAAACAGAATTACCTCCTCAATATTATACCATAGCCTAACATGAATGACATCATATGAACACAATCAACTAAAAATGATTCATTGTTTATAATAAAGGTTAAGGGAATGTAAAAAAAAAAAAACTAAAGCCTTTTTCTGGTCAAATGCAAACTGCTTGAACCACTCCATACAGAGTATAAAACAGAAACCCTGGTGAGGATGAGTTAGATGGAGCAAAGACAAAACCGCAGTCTCTTTATTGGCGGATAAAAGCACAACCTCTGCTCTATTGATTTCCCCGTGAGTCATTGGCCGACATATAGACTCTGACAAGCGCAGGGGGAGGGGCCTATCTGCTCGCATTTCAGTCCAAACAGGCGGCCCATCGATTGTGCATAATGGAGCCTTGATTAAATAAGTGTGCAGAAAGAGAAAAAGCTCCATCCATCAGGGAGCGGCGGAGCAGAGGGGAGTTGAAGCTAGAAGGACATACGCGACCCTGTGTATATTCAATTTCAACCTCTTTTTCTGAAACGTCCATTCAATATGATGTATTGTACAAATGTAAGCTTTTGTTATGGGAAATTCTATTAAAGGCAAGGACAAGAACACGCCACTGCCCAGTTTTTTTTTGTCACAATGAGTTAGGGCTGTAACGACTGATCAACTTAGATTAGTCGACTTAAATTAGTCGACTATAGGAAATAATAGCTGTAATATTTTGATAATGTTAATGGTTCTCTGAACAATACAGACTCTAAAACACATACAAAATACCTTTTATAACAAAGACAGTGGCATTAAATTAATTTCAACCTTAATCTGGTTAAAAAGTTGTAAAGTACAATAGAAATAGTCATTTGACTAGTCGACTACTAAACAATCATTAGTTGCGGTCCTATTATGAATCAACTGAATAGAATGTATAGTTTGAATGCAAATCCGGTCCATGATCAGATTTCCACTGATTGCTTTTATCAAACACAAACAAAAGTATGATTGAACCAAAGAAAATCAGAAACATTTGGTTTGTACTCCATAACAGTGAATTTGAAGTGTCAGTGTAGAACAAATGTGATTACAACTCCCCCTAGTGGAACCTAAAGCACATTACATTTTATCCAGCAGACAAATGTGGAGTGATAAAGTGCTAAAACTGGGTGCCAACTTGATGGTGGCGTGCACAAAGCAAACCCTGTGGCAGTGGGTTGTGTGAATGTGTGGGCAGGCTCAAACGCATGGCAGTGTCGGGTGGTTTGGACAAGGAGATGGGGGTTGTGGTCTTCAGGGGAGGAGGACAGGTCAGCACCACTGCCTCCTACCTGTTCCTCTGCGGCTCCTCCTCCTCCTCATCTGCCATAGCAACACAAAACAGATGGGATAGTCACCATTTGCACTTTTGACAGAAGTTGTATATTAGCCTTGTAATGAATCTTATGGGTAAAAAGTATCAGTCATTCTGGAATAGTATCAGCATTACTACCAATATTTTCGTAAAGATGCTTTATGTAACTTTTCAGGAGGAGATTACATTATCGGCTTGTCTTGAAGAGGCTATTGCTTTCCCTGGAATGTTCCACAGTATGGCATTACACTTGTATAGAGGTTATGCAGTCGACATCACAGCATATTCTCCCATAAGAGCCCAAAACACATCTAATAAGTGAAAGAAGCCGCTACTGTCCACTAACAAGTATAAACATCTACATTTCTCATAAATATCAGCAGATAAACAACAAAAAGCTACAGCTCACATTTATCGCTGATGCAGACTTTGGGATCACACACACAGTTGAATTCATGACCTTTCTCTCCTTAAAGACATTTCTGAGTCGGTGTGTTGAGAAAATAAATTAATTGTTGAAGTGAAAACAAACACTAGCTAAAGTGTTGGGCAAAAAAGCAAAGAAACAAATTTTGTCAGTTGTGTTGGCCATATTTCTGCCACACAGTCATAATCTTGTGGGTGCTGTAGGTCAAGTTAGGGCAGATCTTTGGAGAGGCGAGTCCGCTCAAAGTAAGATGTAAGGTGTTTTTCCAGGGTATTATTTAGCTATTATTTAGCTATGAAAACACGAGTACTTGAAATGCTAAATAAGTTTGTTGAAATACTATGGAACATTTCAGACAAAACAGGTGTACTAAAATTTAAAGTTGTGAATACTAGTGCAAATAATATCAATAATTTAGAACTTGAAGTTTGATTTGATTAGGTTTGTCACATACCTTTTGTGATTCATTTTTGAGAAAATGTTAAATGGCAATATTTCTTTTGGTATCAACCATTGAACCATTGCCCAAACACTTTGAGACATCCCTACTCAAAAATAATTCCCTAAAAAGTCAATATATAGAAGAATATTGACTCCATGCTTGCCTTTTGGTGAAATAAATGCTCACAGGAGTGGGCCCTTACCTGAGACCGTCCCGGTCATGTGCACCAGGGCCTGGAAGCTCCTGGACTGAGGTGTGGGGATGCTGCGGCGGCCCCACACGTTCATCTCGGGGTCCCTGTCTGCGCTGAGCACCGCCTGATACACCGGCGAGCTGCTGTCTACAAGGCTCTCTCTAACAGGGACTATACTGTAGGCACACACAAGGGGGCGCCACAAACCAACAACAGAGTCTAACGTGGTCAGTGGACGAGTAAGGTCATTTAAAGACATTGAAAGATGTAAAGATGGGTCATATGGGATTATAATGTGATTAATGATGGGAAACAGTTTGGATTTGAGATGAAATGAAGGTACAGCATACACGGTAAAGGTTGACTGAGAACAATTACATACAATTCATTTAAATACGGTACAAATGATAAACAGAAAGCGTGGCATCCAGAACATTCAGTTGTCCATTTTGTGTGTTTTGTTGAGGAGATGCTGTGATTTTACAGAGAGAATGAAAAAGCTCGCTCAGTCCAGTATTTTGTTTGTTTTACATTGGGAGAAATTAACAGACAGCAATATTTGTTCATCCAAACAATGTTCATGCATACATCCATCCTAATTTTCAAGCGGAAATGGAAAATTGATTGTTAGTAAATAGGAGTACTGCAAACAAAGCAGACTACAGTTTCTGATTATTCGCAATAGACGCATCAAAACATCTGAAAATAGAAGTTATATCAGATCACCCTGGAAAAAGAGGTCTTGATCTCAATGGGTTCTTACCTGGTTAAATGAAGGTTAATAAAAAATAAATACAAAAACTTATGGTATATGAAAGGTTTACATTACTGTACTGTACATCCAAAATACTGCTATACTGCCATACACAATTGTAGACTTCACAACTGAAAATGATGATTCTGCATGATTCTGCATGATTCTGCATGATTCTGCATGATTCTGCATGATATACCAAGAGCTAACAACCTTCTACTAGAAAGTAGCCAGAACAACAGTCAGTGCAAATCCAGTCAGAACATCCCACGCTCTGTCTACTATGAGAAACAGCACATGAAACCATGAAAGAATGAGGATATTTAGGTATTTGAACCTAATTAACAAGTTCCAAGCACTCACAAACCCTTTGGCACATCGCTAGTATTAACAATGCATGATTTTTTTGAGAGAGCGCACATAAGGATGAGCGATGATGACAAAAATAGATTTCTTTTTTTTGTGTCTGATAGCAATATTCAGATGATATTATGTAAATCCAACAGAAATGTTTTAAACAGAGCAGGTTCTAGAGGCGATTGTTCTGTGGCGTTCATAAAAAGTGCTTTAGGACAACTATGGTTTTCTTACCGAGCGTGTCATGTCTGCACACAGTCTGCTCATGTAAGAGCGCTGTCCACACTGGCAGCGTTTTCTAAGGCTTGGAAAAAATATGTCACCATCAGTAACTTTTTAGTATTGAGGGGTTGTTGGCTTAACTTACTAGGCTATATAAAGGCTAGAATAGTTCTTTATTTCTTATATTTTTTATGGTTTTATTTTTTTACGTTATGTTCGGCCCACGGCCTAGCCTGAGCGTTGAAATTTGGCTCGTGGCCCAAAATGAGTTTGACAGCACACAACGCAGTACACAATAGTTCCTATGACAGGCAGTGCAAGTAACACGGTAAAAATAAGTGCCAAACTCGTTCCATACAGAGAGTAAACGAGGCGTAAGCGTTAAAAACAACCACAAAGTTGGTCAAAGTATAGTGTGAGTGATATCTCTTTGTACAGGTGGTAGCAGAGGGTGCGGGGCTGGGAGGGTGTGTGGGTCAGGGACAGTGCAGCCTTACCCCATGTCCTGTCCTTTGGTCTGCGACTGCCCGGCGATGACGTCCATAATGGCGTCCTGAGAGTACATGCTGATGGGGGTGTTGTACTGCGCGTGGATTATTGTGGCCTTGCCTCCAGGGCCGGTCACCTCGATGGGTCTGTGTGCAGGGTCCTTCAGGGCACCTGGGTTGAAGGGGGCGCTGTGGTGTGATGGGTGGAGTGTAGGAGAGGGCACACAGTGAAGGTGGGATAAGTGATCCAAAGGACAGACTAAGCATGCTCGCTTTATCATCACACAACACATGCAAACAAATTAACATGCACCTTTGGAAAGACGGTATGTGGGGAGTATACTGCGTTCCTTCTCCAGTGTGTAGTAGAACAGGGCTGTTGGTGAGTTTGTGGCAAAGTCAAATTCTCTAATTTGGGGAAAATAATCAAAATCGGCCCTACATATCGGTGCTTGTCGGCATAAAGTTTCTCTGGATTCTAAACAATTGGTATCAGCATCAGCCATGAAAAAGCTTTATCAGTGGCTAACGAGAGCCATTCTTATAACAGCTTCTACCAGTGTCTACAAATAAATGTGATTTTGTTTTGCAAAAAGTTCACAACTTTTTGTTAGAAAAACACATATTCGTCCCTTCAGTCAAGCTCACAACAACACAAGCCCCAAAATGGAGCTCTACCTGTAGAACTGAAGGGAGAGATAAACTTTGTCCTCTGAAAGACTTTTTAATCAGAGGGCAGATGTGCAACCATCTTTGGCCTGTTTTTGGATTTATGATGTGTATTGTCTTTTGTATTGCATTGCATTATTTGTGACTGTCTTTTATGTAAACGTCCAACTAAGAACAGACATTGAGAATTATCAACATTATTATTATTATTAAAATGTTGTAATGTGTGACATGAGGTCACGAAACATACTTGTTTCACCTCCTTATGACCAAATCATGATAGTTATACTGTAGATTGAGATCTGACAGACAGTCATTTTTCGTATTTTGTTACAGTAATCCTTGTGACAGGCCTAAATACATCAGGAGAGAACACAGGGAAGAAGTTTGTACTAAATGTGTTCTTTGTTTAGAACGTCTTCCTTCAGTAGGACTAAAAATCAATCTGACTTTTTGTTAGAAAAGTCCTCCTACACTTTCTCCAAATCTTTTCCTCTTTTACATATAACCTTACAGACAAAATTGTATACACGCAGCTGTCAGCCAGTTAAACATGACAAACTGGATTGCATCATGTTCTTATATCAAACATTACAACAATCAGAGAGACAGGAAATGCCACATGGCTTAGCACGCATGTCAGACGACGACCTTTACGTTCACTGTACAAATGCCATCAGGTTCACCAACAAGATCATATCAATGCAGCTCTATATTCAGGATGGATTCAGGAAATGCACAGTAAGCCATGCTGATGAATGTCGCTTAGTCCAATTCTCTCCTTTTCTTTTCACTAGATTTGTTCAAATATTCGAGGGGCAAGTGTTTACATCCTGTGGACTGATTTTGAACCATGCGTGAAGAACATGATTTTGTGTTTTGACTGCCATTCCAAAGTCATTTTCAATCTGAAGGTACCCTAGGGGGGAAGTTATAACCTGAAACGTTTTGAAACAATTTCTGAAAGATCCTGCTAGCCTTGTTACAGGCTGTTCAACACAACGGTTCTCAGTTAGACTCACAGCTGTTAAGTACATTATCAGTAATTGATTTTCTGTGTGGTTTTGACCGAGGTTTGAGGAGACTTTGTCCTTTCCCTTACTCTGATATTGCACCATGACAAACAAACTGTATGGGACAGTGACAGACAGCTGTTTCTACATGTCCTCACCCTACAACTGATTGAACAAAAATCCTGGGCCTGGCAGTTGCGTCTATATGGTTCTCACCTAACAAGCTGCTTGTAGATTACACTGCACGGTGTAGTGCATTAACCTGAACTAGAAGAAATACAAGTTTGGCATCTGACCTCTATATAAATAACTAATATGTAAATTGAGCCTTCTCGGATCTTCAAAACTCCACAAATAAACCACAATAAATACAGAGATGCTTCTGATGAAGACTGAAGTTTTTGTTGAAACAAGTCATGGTAATACTTCATCTCTTATTGTTTGATATAACAACTAAATTAACAATAAATAATTACAACGTAACAAATAATTGGATAAAGAAAACAGCAAGAGACTGAAACTTGAATTTGTTTAAAACCATATAAGCACGCTGCCGTAACGATAAGATCTTAACACAAAAGCATGCCAAACCGTACACAAACACTAAAGCAGACACATGCTCAGCTCCATCACATCCAGCCTTATTGGATACTGACTTCTGAGGAGGCGGGGTGAAGATCTTTCCAAGAAACAGCACCAGGGGACAGAAAATACAGAAGAAAACATATAGAAAAACTCAATTAGTTTGTCTTCAGGTCGAGGATGGAGATGGAGAAAGAGGTCATTGTAGCACAATGCTAGGGAAGAGTAAAGGTCAAAGGTTACAGCTCAGGGTGAAGAACAAAAACTAATTGGACTACATTGTTTCTTCTATTAGAGCCATTCTTAAACGTCAGCACTGCGGCCCCCTCTATACTCTATTCAAATGAAAATATTTTATTTTTTGGGGGGAGTCGACATTAAATTGCAAATGGTAATTCCTGTGCGCTTAATACCCATTTACAGTACATTTAAACAAATATATAATGTAACATTTATTTCAAAGGCAATTTTCTTTTATTCTTGTTGTGTGGACAAGCTTTGGGGCCCGGACCCCACTTTGGGAATCACTGCTCGAATGCTTGTCAAAGTGCTTGCCGTGAAGACTGTCCAACACAATGAAAAATAGGATGGTTTTGATATTTGTTTGAAAGAAGAACATTGAATCAGTAATTGCATGCAGTTTTTGCAATTCTATCTTACTGCACATGAAATGATAACTGTATTCAACACAAAGATTGGTAAATAATATAAGATTATGGTCATGCCACCTCAAAAGAGCTACTATGGTATTTTTGTTAGTTTAAACATTTGATTCAGGGTTACACAAGGGCGTTATAATAATCTTTCCCCTTTAACCTTTAGCTCGGTCCAAAAGTGCAAACAGGTGCGGGGCTTCCTCAGTAACACAGTAACCTAATCAGCATGTACCACAGAGGCATCCTGGGTAATGTAGTCTCCTCTCCAAAGTTCCCAACCTATTTAGTATGGGAAAGAAGCCACGGAATAGTCAGAGCCTCAGATTTTGGGTTGGACTTTGAATGTTCTGGATGCCTCTTCTCCTCTGGTCCACAGTGAAGGAGGACTACATACCCGGCCTGTATAGCTGCCATCTCCCTGAGCGTCTCCTCAGAGTACAGGCCGATGGGAGAGTTATACTGTCTCCTCTTGCCCGGGGAGTCAGCGTCTGTGGGCCCAGAGCCACGCCCGTTCAGCTGCTGGGACTCTGGCTTCAGGGAGAACAGGCCACGTGTTATCCCCAGTTCAGGCTCTTGTCAATACTTTTGGATATCTTTGCAGACGGTCTCATTTCAAAGTGTATGTAGTATGTATGTCATTTGAGGCGCCCACGCTTATCTGTAAATCTGTGCTGCATGTAACAGTAATGCACAAAATGGTCATGAAACATTTGCACAGTAGCTATTAGCGACATGATGCTAACTTTTCTTTTTGTAGTAAATGTATGGACCCTTTGAAAGTTTCTGAAATGGAGCAAAAGTGAAGTGGAACATCTATATGATTCAACTAACCCAGAATGAACTCAAAATATGAACAATCTCGTGGTTTTGTCAAATGAAAACCACTCCGATACATGTGAGTGATGTCAGAGCCTGGTTAAGACATCTACTATTTCACATTATTTGTTTATTTAATCGGCGATTATGAGGACAGTTAGCATTTTTATGAAGGTAAAATCCAGATTTTATATTTAACTGGTAAAAATACTTGAGATATACTTGAAAATGTTGAGGCCACATTAGTTTACAGATACAGTATATCCCATACATTACCAAAGATTTTATTTTCTCAAATTCAGTGTTTTTCTATCATTTGTAATAGAAAAGCTAACTGACATTTCTACCCTGGAAATTCTAAATTTATGTTGTTGATCTAACATTTAGATTGGATGTCACATAATCATTGAAAATGTTTTATGGTTAACTTCATTTTGCCTCGGGTCGCCTCCATACTGGGATTTTTAACACTCTGATGACAGTGTCCTCTTGCCAGATCCCTTTAGAAAGGTGTTTGTTTATCAGGTACCAATCCGTGCACCAGAACACCCACTTCAAACTAGGCTTCAGGTGCTGTTCCTTGAATTCAATTCCATGTTTGAACAGATCTTAGTATGTTGTTTAATATTTTACACACCTCTGTCTCCCTTATATCCTAGATTTCTCACTGAAAACTCTGCTTACAACTGTTCATCCTGGACGTAAAAAAGATCAGATAAATTGCAGTACTTTGAATAACTTAAGCTCCAAATAGCAATATTACTTCATCACTACCACGTACAGTCTGTCCGGACCTGCACTGCTGGAAACAGATAACCACTGAGTAGGATGGATATTTGGAGACTATCGAATATATACTTAGTGCTTAGTTTGCCAGAAGGTAATAAAACCCCATTGGCAATGTCTAAGGTAGTAAATAATAAATAAATAAAGATATGACAGCCACGATTGATGAAAAGGATGATATTGCACTACTGCATGTTTTTAACAGACCTTGACAGTTCGGGCTGCCCTCTGCTGCCATCTTCAGGAGTGTCAAGTGGCGTTGCAGTGACGTGTCTGCTTTGCCCCCTCATCGCAGTTTACAGCTTGGTGTGCGTGTTTCCGGATCTCGACGGCATCCCTGATCCAACAGTGGTATTTGTTGCTCTTTGTGCCAATGGCCTTAGCATTGTCCCAGTTCATGAGATGGTGGTCCCTCTCGCGGTGGTCTCATATTGTGGATTTAAGAAACAAATACCATCATTGGATCAGGCAGGCCATCAAGATGCAGAAACACATAGACCAGACTGTAAACCAGGATGAGGGGGCATACTAACTGTCACATCAGGGATACAGTTCTGAAGAAGTCGGACAGCAGATGGCACTGTTGTCCTACTGCCCAAAGTGCCAAAAATTTGCTAAAACTTTTGAATGAATAAACGTTTGAAAACTGCAGTGTAGCCGGAACTATATAGGTATGATAAAAACAGAGGTCCATTCATACTAGGGACGGGGGTTAAATATAGCACTTGCTATAAACTTTGTATGCATCGCATCAGCTACAAGCTTTGTTTTGTAACGTATGACTGCATGGTCCCTGCCAAATAACAAAATAAGAAACTAAAGCATACTGCAATTACATTAGAAGACATAATTTAAAACATTGAGCCTCATGCTTAAATGTTTTCTTAGAAAATGTTCATAACTTCCGTCTTTAAGAAGGCACTTAAAGTAAACTCTGCGCCAGATTCACGACATGTTCTCAGACGGACAAATTCCTTTTTAAATGAGAGTTACACCTAATTCAAGTTATATTATTATTAGTATTATTATTATTTACATAAACATAAATATGTATTTGTAAAGAAACTCCCGATAACCTTCCCAAAGAAGTGAGGTGGTGCATTTTCAGTGAAGAACTAATTTTGTGAATGCCAAAAACCTTCGTAAGTAGACCTTAAGTACACATTTGTTCGTAAAAACGCTTTGTGCATGAGGCCCAGTATGTCTTACATTTTCCACTTAATTCAAATCTACTTCTCAGACAGTGAAGAATAATAAAACATTATGTAACTTTCAATTATGTTTCAATGGACAATACCTGTTGATGAGGAATCATGGGAATAGCAGCAGCATCCATCCTTGGTGCAGCTAAATGAACAGGACGTTTAGACCTAGAGCGAGAGTGAGAGATAAAAGGCTATTTTAATTATGTCATTTTCAGTATTTGCCAAGAACGTAAAAAACAACAACAACTAGGACATACATTCACCTCAGTAAAAAAAGGAATACAAAAGCAACAAACAAACAAAAAGTTACTGAAAATAACACAAAATGTCATTCTTTGCCGTGATTACTACAAATACTGTCTTTGAGTTGCTAGGTTAGTGTCAAGAGTAAAATGCACTGCGATCAATCCAAGGACAACAAAGACACAGAAAAGCGTTTAGAAATAAGATGCAGACTACAGATCATCATCAGGAAAAGGACAACAATTGTGGAGGGACGGCAGAAAACACAAGTGAAGACAACAAAACAAATCACTGTGCAGCCAGCTTCAGGGAATACACAGGGAGGAGAAACATTTACAAGAACGTGTGAAGATGGAGAGTGACATGTTCAGTCAGAGGGAAACAGTTACCCTTCAAAAAACCGTTGATGTAAGGATACGAAAAATATGAAGAGTTTAGTAAATATTTCAGATGTTCTTAATTATTACTTTGCGTTTTCATTTTAGACTGAAGTAGGAGCTACTCGATTATGGCAAAATGTTACTTCTATATTAGGGATGGGCCAATATGGATATTTTAAGTTGAAGTTAAATTCAAAAATTAACTTTTCACTTAACAAATAATAGAAATGATAACAGAATGCATTTATCTGGGATATAAAATCATTTGTTGCATTGTGCAAACATAAGGCCATATATTAGCCAATATATCAACTGATAACAGAACCAATGTATCGCACTATTCTACAGTATATTGTCAAAATGAGAGAAAGTACAGAGCAAAAATATTTGTTATCAGTAACATTTTGTGAAGATTTTGTTTCAAATCCAATGTTGATTGGGAAAGGGTCTTTGTCTCATGTTTGTGTGGCAGAATGAGAGCATTTATCATTCTAAGCAGAAGGTAATAATTGGAAATTTACATTTACAACATCCTTGTAAATGAATAGAGTACTCATTGAAATCAGGATTATAAACTGGATTAGTTGCGCTGCCCTACGTCCACGGCAAACACTTACCATCAGTCTCCATATGGTGCAGGGGTTTACATTAGAAACACATTGTGAGTGAGCCTTGACGTGTACAGCAGTGTCGAGGAGGGATTGGATGTAATCTGATGTAGTGCTCTGGGTGAAAGATCAGCCAAGGTCAAATGGTTTTCATTATGTCTGACCTGCTTATATGCCACAGTGGGCCAACCTCAGTGTTGAGGAAAGAAAACAGGCAGTCCCAGGTGAAGGCTCTCTGTCCATCATACCGCTGACCTTCACTGGGAACTCGTGTCCCTTGCTTATTTAAAGACATAGTTTTATGCTCCTACACCTGGGTTTTGGGGGTTTTAAGATGACATTTAATTAAACAATGGGTAACTTATGTCTTATATGTCTGAAATGACACAAACTTGGAATTACTAGTGTTTTTGTGAATTGGCCTCATGATTACAAAATATAATTCAGGTATGATTTAGATTTTATTTATTAAGAAAACATGTGTTATGTTTGGGTGACATCAGCAGAGCTCTGCCTCTGGACCCAGAGCCAGGCCCTGAGCACACTCTGCCATTAGAAGAACAGTTCCAGAGCGCTCTAAAGTGAAATGGTCTGATGGATCAGGACTGGGGACTACGGATCATGTTGTTCTGCACGCACACACTGGGTTTGTGATCAATGGAGGTAAGAGAGGTAAGAGTCTCCCCCGTTAATGGGGATTAAGTGCTCTCCTCTAACACAAACAGAGGAGGAAGTTTGAAGCACGGAGAAGAGTTTCTGCCTCGGCGCGTTGTCAAAGCAGTGTCGTGCACGTTGTGCGGGCACAAGCATGTATGAGAGGAGATAGTGATTTGATGCTCACAATTGTCCTCGTGACATTTGTGTGGAAATGTGTGTATCTAGGCTGCATCTCAGCGGGTTGCCAGGACGTGTCTGCAGCGCTGTTATTATTATGTTTTTCATCTGTCAATTTCGCATCGAGATGGATCGAGACACGTGTACGATGCGTATCATGACATATAAGAATTGCGATGCATACACCCCTAATTGATTTTGATCAAATCTATCAATTCGCATCCCTCATCAGCACCAGTCCAAATGTAAATGTGGACTCTCTTCTGAGTTTAAATGTTTTAGAATTGGAGGCATACAGCGCACAGTGATCTGATTTTTACACAAATTGCTGCTTTAATAATATACTGTACTTTTGTTTAGGCACTCGAACTGCCCTGGCCTGTAAAATGTTATTGAGCTCTGTAGTTGATTTAGGTGAAATCGTTTTCTGGTTGTATGAATTCTCTGACTCTTCATGGCATCTGTGCTCCTCTGACCCTGCAGTGGTGAGCTCACAAACCAACAGCCACCACTTTCTCACGTCCACAGAGACTGTCAGTTCTCACTCAGGGCGCAGAGGAGTCTGGGATATAAAAGAAGGACGGCATCAGAGGGAAGAACGCAGCACAGCGCTCAAAGGGATAAACAAACTCACAATGTCATAAAGGCAATGCTGGCAGACCTGTCAGTTCATGTTTACATCTGAGGCCAAAAGCTAAAACGCCACAAAAACAGACACTGCTTCAACAACTACTCTCATCTTTCATTTAGAGATATTCTATACTGAAGTGGACGTTTCAAATACTTGCCATGGCCATGCATAAAAGTTTAAATTATACAAATTAGGATATTTATCTTGATTTTGATTTAACTAAAACGGTAAATATTTTGTATACATTTTTATAGTGCTTGTCTAACGCTGTTGTACATTTACCACAGAATGCAGACACTGGAGGCAAGGCAGGTTAAGTGCCTTGCCCAAAGACACAAAACAGCAGTCTTATGATCAGTGGACAAATCTCTACCAGTTGAGCAACTTTCACTCTTTTAGATTTTAAACTAGTGGAGAAACAACCGTCATAATCTGGTTAAAATCAGTTGCCAACTGTCAACTGTACCTTATTATGTATCTGTGTCTTATGTATGTATGGTGCCCGCGCAGGCTCAAAATAAAATGTAGCTCCTTGCCAAAAGCTGCGCTACATAATTGAGGGCTAGACATGATGTGAAAAGATTATGACTGATAATTAATTAATTTTTTTACATAGACCTAGGAATCATGACGTTACAAGCCGCTAATTGACCAAATGACATGCAGCAAATTGTCGAATTTAAACTCACAATGTTGTGGCCTACTCCACACAACAGGCATGTGTGCTATCCACTAGGCCACGAGCAGCATGAAGCTGCACTTACATAAAATATACGAGCGACCATCTTATTACTGTGACCTCACTGCTCTGGACTTGCATAGAACAGCCCAGATCAGCCTGGAGCATCTGTTCACACATAACCTTTCATCACAACATGCATGCACTGTGCAACATTGGTAAAGCCCTCACTGCAGGTGGCAAACAAATGAACTTTTATGTTGAAATCATTACACAGCATTAAATGTTTATCAGGGAACCTGACATCGCAGACTTTTTGAAACTTTTTGAGGTTTCTGCAAAGACAGGACTTCATGATAAAACATGTCCTGCAGGCAGTTGCAGCAGAGATAGGCCTATGTTTCTGCAGCTGTCCCAGTGCCCGTTCTCCTCTGGCCCATGACGCAGTGGTGACCTCCTCTCTCCCGTCTGTGCTTTGTCTCCCAATGACCACTCCACCACAGCGCTGCCAACTGAGGGAGAGCGCTAGTGATGTGGGTCCCGTCATTTTGTCATTCTATGACCCGCCCCAACTCCCCCGGCTCATTCACCGCTGTGAAGCGCCAATTCTGCGCTGTCCCTCTGCAGACAGGTGACTGACCTGTCCTGTCTGTGCAGGAGAAGAGCCATAGGAGAGGAGAGCACTCAGAGAGGCTCTGTGTTGTGCCACTTCTTCATAGGAAAGAAAGACACAGTGAACGACACTGAAAATAAATGTTATCTAGCCCATTTAAACTCTAATTATCACTATTGTATAATTGCAGTTTTTGTTTTGTTTTATTCTATCATAATTTATCATTTCTCGAGGCTGTGAGATGGATTATTTATCTCCCAAGGGGGGCGCACCAGAAAAAGTATGAGAAGCTCTGGTATGGCAAATATTGGTGATCTGCCACATATCCAGTTAGATATGGGATATTTGTATCTGCTCACTTGGACATGGTGAGGGCCAGGTTGTAGTTGGCCATCTTGATCTTGTTCTGGGCATCCAGATGCGTCATCCCGTCAGTGCTCACTCCATCGATGGCCACGATAACATCTCCCTGAATAAGGTTGCCATGCGCTGCCTTGCTCCCTGGGGTGATCTGCAAAGTGACACAAAATATAATTACTTCTTTTACATTGTTTAAATTGTGTTTACCTAAACGTGTGACATACATTTCGGCTAATCCTTGTCCCGTTCCAGTTAAATGACATGGCCGGCTTTACACTCACGGGTCAGCGCACAAGTGAATTACCATAAGTCAATACCTTTTTGGAGAAAAGCTGAAAGGATAAAAGTTTATTGTTTTCTATGAAATAATCAATCAAATGGGACAATCAATGACGCTGTGTGATTAAAGAGCCTTTTAACCTAAAAAGCCACCTGAGAATAGACTGCCTTTAATGGAGGAAAAACAATGTATTGGCAGGTTGACATTCAGATAATGAAAGTTTGTTCTGCCTGAAGGAAAGTGTGTAGAAAGTTTAGAAACAGCGATTTGATGTAATTACAAATAGTCAATCATTTGAAATATATATTTTTAGATAATAGATGGATAGAAAGATAAATATCATATTTCATATCTTATCCCAATAAAATAAATGCAATGTTTTTCCAAAGACGTAAATTAATTAAATGAACTTTACACAAAAAAATTTAAAAAGTACTTTAGCAAGATTGTTTGCTAATGACATGGGGAGATAAAGGACACTTCAACTTGGCCCATAACAGTTCATTTCCTCAACACTAAGAAACATTTTATTTACAGAGAAAAGGGTAATCAGTTCAACTGTGTGTGACCCCAAAGTCAAACCTTGCCAGAAAGATGAGTTCACAAACTCTTGAGAATCCATCTCATTAGGCTCCTTCCAATTTGTTTGCAATCCTTACCAGTGGTTTAACGGGCCAATCACGTGGCAGCAGAGTGGGTTGAGGTCAGGTATGAAGACAGCAAGTAAAAAACGAAAACAACGATGGCGACGTGGGAGGACGTATGTGTTGCAGCTGCAATTGATTCTGTTTTAGCTGAAATAATTTTTTTTGATTTTTAGTTGTTGCATTGTTGGACGAAAAGATGTTTGTGCTTTTCTACCCACTGGATTTGGCAAGAGTTAGATTTATCAACTTTAAAGAACGGTAAAAACTTCAGCGGTTGCAGAATCCCATCGTTCTGTTATGGCTCCATTGGTGGCGCTTATGGATGACCAAGTGAACGAGGCTGTAAAGCCGGGGATTTCTGTTGTGAAGCTCGGTGATAATGAGAGTCACGTCCTCAATGGTAAATGCCAGATAGTCTTCAGTAGACCAGAGTCTTGGTTACTGAAGATGAAGTGGAGAAATATGCTTGCATCTAAAGTATCAGGAAAACCTTGGAGTCATCATGGAAGAACAAAGAGGACACACTTGCACACTTGCTGCAGAGCCTTCAGTTCACAGTGTAAACCCCTGCAGCTGTCCACAGAGCTAACCCTCGCTGACTCACATCCACACACCCGCATGTCACTCTCATCGCTTCTCCTGCTATTTCAGGCAGCGGGCTCAGTCCACGACCTCTGACCTTTGCACCTGGAGGACAGAGCTGCACAGGGATAAAGAGGGGGCCAACAGCAGTAATCTGTGGGGTTTGGACTGCACTGAGCATCATACCAGGGAATTATGTCATAGAGCAAAAGTGGAGGAGTGAAAGACGGACAGCTCCAACCGGGACTTGTCAATCCAGAAAGAAAGGCTAAGCAGCTATTAACAAAGGAATACAAGTATCCTTTGGGGACCATTCTATTGGACCTTTCTGGCATAGTTTTAGAATTATTTTTGATCTTTTGCAAAACCAGCGTAAAACCACATGGTAATATTAAAGGGGATGTATCTGATTTTTTCAATGTAATAATATAAAATCGGTTTTGCCTCAGTACAGATATATTGCAGCTATTAGGGTAAAAATGAGACGGCTGTGTGCTGTCAGCATCCATAGGGCAATTTATTCTCCGCGAAGCAGGAAGTGCGCTGTGAGCATGCTAATGTTTGTTAGATTTATTGTGACGTAAACTCTGCTTCGGCCTTTAATGCGCTTATAAACACATTGCCGTGAATAATTAGGAATAATGTCAAAGTTTAAAAAGTCTAAGAAGGTGCTATACCTGATTTGATGTGAAATTGAAATTGGTATACGTAGAGTATTGTGTCTATCGAAATCAAGATTGTAATTTTGCTATTGTGACACTAGTGGATATCTAATCCAGAAATATTTCACGTTAAATTGGTCTGAATGGTCTGAATACTTAATAATAGACAAAACAGTATATACTAGAGGTGGGAGGAATTAAAAAAAATATATATAATATCAAAATTGTTGAATATCGAGTGTATTGTCTTGATTAAAATGAATAGGCTGAATATAATATTGAGATATTCATTTTTGGGCCCCCCTTTTATTAAAAATAATGGGAGGAGGATTCAATTCTGGGCCCCTAACACGCCTTTATACCCCCTCTTGTCAACTTCCCTGATATAAAGTACAAATCAGACATCAGAATATTTTATTTAATATTAGGGATTTAAAATTAAAAAAATGTTTTTGATTTACAAATTGAATTGAAGTTGATTTGATTTTGCATGTACCACCACATATGAACAATTATTCCTGATACAGAAAAACTATAGCAAAGACGAACAAAGCCCACATCCTTTAAGCTGAAGGAATGGCACTGTGGTGGCTTTTGTGTGACGAGGTAAACTCCATTAGAGTTTAAAATGAAAATGTTACGTGAGGATGGCCACATGAATTACACACACACACACACACACGCACATCCAAAGGTTAAACAGCCCTGTGCTCACTCTGACTCACGCCTGACATTTAGCCTGAATGGGAGTAAACGGGTGTGAATCAAACATTGCCCACTGGAGACAAGTCGTGAGATGCCACACACTGTCAAACTGTGGGGGTCCATACATATTTGTTTCTCTGGGACACCTCCAGCTGGATGCCGCTTTGGAACGGCTTCAGAGAGCGACTTCTCAGCGGGGGAAACGGTGCTACTGATCCAAGACGAGACAAGAAACAGTTAGATTACAGCCTACTCGCAGGTTGGACAAGCTAATTGAACACTGGAACAAAATAACAATTAAAAATGCAGTCAATGATCAGCAATAGAGGTGAGAAAAAAAATATATATTCTTGTTTTAGATAGATGCTAAATTAGAATATTGAGTAAATTGTCTATAATTAAAATAATTCAAAATGACATAAACATCTAGTGTAATCTCTCAAACAAGGGTTTAAAGCAGTGATGGAATGTAACGAAGTACAAAAAGAAAAGTCAATTTTACAGTGGATACTAACTTCACTACATAGTAGATATCTGTTCCTACATTTTTGAAGCAAACTCAAAAGTAGGAAGTATTTTTCAAGCCCCAGCTTTGAGCAAACAAAAAAAATATTTTCAAATTCACATGTAAATTCAGGAAATTAATATGAATTGCTTCAAAATCTGTGAGAAACACTTAAAGCTTAAACTTTAAGCACATTTACATCAAAACATGTACATCAAAACTTACTTAAAAAGCAGATTTTTGAATTGACTTGAGTATATATTTTGCTTCTGTATCTGTCCTTTTAGTAACAAGTAAGTAAAGTGAGTACCGGTACTTCCACCATTGGTAGCTATTAATGCACTTTTGGGTTTCATTTTATGGTCTGTTCACGTTTTGTGCAATACTTGAACCTCAACCAAGACATTTCCAGGCACATTTCAGCACATTCCTGACTTATTGTGAAAATATTGTCTGTTATTGAGATAAAGAAAAAAATTATATTATTGATTATTCTTTTTTTCAATATCGCCAACCTCTAATCAACAGTCATATAAGGCTTTTTTTTACCTCCACTGTTGAGTTCGAGCATAACAGAAATGCCAACAACTCCTGCTAACAGTTCACCAGCAAAACCGACTTTGCAATCAATAAAAACGCTTAATAATTAGATGTTTTTACCTACGTACTACCAGATAAATAATTGGGTACAGGTAAGGTTGTTCATAAATGTATAGACCTTTCCAGTGTTTGTTAACAAAATACATGAATTCTATGCACTGGTACCGTTTGAAAAGTTAGTGTGAGCCACCAAACATTGCAAATTACGAAAATCCAGGGCTGTTTTTTGGTGACTGACAAACACTCAAAAACACATGAAAATCACCAGAGCCTTGTTAGAAATAGTGTACTAAATCTAACGTTATTCTGGACAAAAATGCCCCAAAAACATAGCGGGCCACAGTTTGACAGGAAAGTGGAGATTGAAGTTAGATATTGATAGTTATTACTTGTTGGAAAATGTAATGAACATAAACAACAACAAAGTGTCTGCACTGTCTACAAACAACAAAATGACAGTTTGGCTCATGTTCTAAACACATCGGTTCTGTAAGAGTAAACGTATGAAGAAAGGACAGATGACAGCAAGAGACTATTTCATCAAATTGTTACGGTATCAGAGAATACATTGGGTTGTGCAGGATTTGGCCAGGACTGAAGTCAATATTTGGATTCAGCGTGTTGCCAAAGGACACAACGGCCTGCTCCATGGGTAAATCAGTTCGTCCAGATGAGATGAGTTTGTCAGGTGAGAATGTACAAAGGCGTGTCTGACACAAACGCTGGTGTCCTGTGTGTGAACTCAGCTGTGCCACTGCTGGGGATTGTCTCGCTCAAATAGACCTGACCTGGACTGTTTACAGCACAACATCCACAGTATTCAAATTGTTTTCTCTCTCCAAAATGCATCTAGTTATTTTCACAAGCCAAAAGCAATGTATGCATAGTATACAGGTGCATACATGTATATGTTCACAGAGGCCACGAGAGGTCAGGTTTAAATGTGCATTATTCAGGTTCTTGGAGGAAAGCAGTGAGAATGAGGCTAAATAAATAACTGCTAGCCTCAGATGGCTTTAGATGCATGTGGTGTAGGTTTTGATTTATTTTTCACAAGATCACATGTTATATCACTTTTGAGAATACCACCTGATAATGATGGCATTAGCTGGAACCAAACATTTTAAGCTTAATCCTGTATACATCTTGGGTGGGTAAAAATAGTCGGCAAGTGTTTATGTCTGAGCATAATGCTCCATTTAACAGAAAGCACTTGATCCTCACATAAACCTCTTTCTAGCCAAAGGGTTGTCAAAATGATCAAAAATCAGATACTAAACGATAATAAAGCTAGTATAGAAACTTTGGGGAAAAAACAGGACAAAATATGACCTTTCCAGAACAGTTTCAGAACAATTCTCTAGAGTGCTATCAGACACAGAACTGAGGAAGTAAAGTATATGTGACATAAAGAGCTAGATATAAAAAACTTTTTACATTCAGGTTTACTTTTTCTCAGTATATTGTACATTGAGCTCAATGTTGCTTCTAAAATAGTCATAATTATTATTTTTGTTCTCCTAACCAGGCCCAGCCCTGTGTAACTTGCCAGATCAGAGAGAATGGGCATTGTCAAGGTGAAATGGACATGATGTCTGCATTTGCTCTGCTGGGTTAAACTCTAGACTGTTGCTCTGCAGTGAGGTCTGCAGTTTGCCTGGGACTTGCTCACACTGCTGACAGGACCGGGGCTGTTTTTAGACTGAGGGTCACACACATCTGACACATGCTCTGCTGCCTTCGCTCACATACACTCACACTCTGACTACACTGTCTACACCATAATTGCTATCTTTAAAAAAGTTCGTCACATCAAGCCTAATGATTTTGAAGAAAATATATATATATACATTCATAAATAACTTGAAAATGTATTGCTTGTGAACAGATTCACAACTTCTTTGTCAAACTAAAGCTTGATTTGACAGTGCACATGTTAAACTGCCTTGGACGTGTGCAGTGTGTTGGGGCTCTGGTGTAGGATGTCACACTCAGTGGAAGTGGGTCAGTGTACAGGGTAAAGTAGGCCACTCTGCAGCTCGGACAGGCCGCACATTGTTCAGCACAGCACAACTTCCTGCAAGAGAAACTGCACACGTTTGTTCAAAGTAATCCAGTCGGCTCAATCAGCTGTTCCACACAAGCAGCCTCAGGCACAGAGTGAGGCAAGGGAACTCCAACAGTAGCAGGGTTGGAGCAGACAACAAGGAGTAATACAGTATGTTATTTGGGAAGTCTAAGGTAAAATCTCTACAATCTGTCACCCATTTACAACGACATCCTCACACCTAAACCAAAGTCTAATCAGAGTATGCTTAATAGAGTTAGATGACCCATTAGAAGCATGAACGATTATGTTAAATATGACTCATAAACACAGGAAGACAATTTAATTAACATCTCTTTACAAATAATATTTTTAAATGCTAATTTTTTTTTTCAAAATGTTGAAAACATTAGTGGGAGCTGCCCGACGGTCGACGGGTTAAGGCGCCAGCACATATGTCAGGCTCCACATGCAGCCGGCCACAGTGTTGTGAATTCGATTCCCAACTTGGACAATGTGCTGCATGTCTTCCATTCTCTCATCCCCATTTCAAACTAAACTATACTCCCTTCAGACTAAAATATCCTTATAAAAAAAACATTGGTGGACACAACAGGGGAGCATAAACAAGTACAATAGGAAACAACACATTTCTTCAGTGCGTTTATTCGCGTAACATTACTTTTTGAACAATTTTGCTATGAAACAAAGCGCTATCAACATTGCAGCCAAAAATAAAACTCTCCAAGGCAAAGTCATGAAATGAGAAATGAGAGAAGTTAAAGGAGCCAATGGGGGTGTAAACAGGAGACATGGATTCCCCATCAGAAACAGGATCCTGCCGCCTCAGCAGGTCCTCAACTGAGTCAGCTCTGTGTAACAGCAGCTCAGTTTCACTCACAGCCAACTGTAAAAGCAACTGTACATCAGCAGAGGGTCACAGCCCAGGGAGAGCCCGGCTAACGCCTCACATGGCTCTGGAGGACAACTCCTTACTGATCACTCCCATGAGGAGAACTAAAACGCCAACTGGAAGACTCTAAACAAAATAGAAGGCTTAGAGGGGGAAGGCAGTATTGGTAAAGATACTGTGCAGAACCCTCAAGTGCCCTGACCGTTCTCTGTGACATTTTGATGTAATTACAGCTCTGTCTGAGTCATACACCTCTTTCAGATCATGCCATGCTTCAGAGTCTGATTATGGTCCAGATTGTAATTATTTTAGTACTAAATACTAAGATGATAATTAGTTCAATAATTGATTTGTTGTTATAAATCCAATCAGTTGTTTCAGGCCTAATTTGGAGTTGTCGTTAAACTTTCCTCATCCAAGGTTGAGAAGATCAGAGTTTTTTCTGGACACAACAATTGCCCAGCATGAAAAGGTACACAGCTTCTATGATTGGTTTATCTGTAAATTCAGCCTTGATGCTGGGTCAAAACAAGCAGTATCACACTAAACATCACCCATGTTTTATGTCAACTTTGTTTAAGGTTTGAGCATTTAAGATTTAATCTGGCCAAACAATATACTTTTGTAGTTCACATCCTTCTACTGTCCATAGTGAATATGTGGCTATTGTGGAGGCACAGATTGAAAAGGCAATTCATTTTCATGGGTAGATAATCCCAATGTTTATAGCAGAACAATGCTGGCACAAAACTCGTGAGCTGCATTCATCTGAACAGCAGATAAACACAAACCAAAGACAGGACTGAGACTGTGTCCAACGGGATTTTGGACTGCCACCACAGTGAGTGGCAGCACAGGTTGTGTTATCTCCTGAACTTTGTAGAAAAAGATTCAGTTGTAGTCATCAGATTCTCAATCTGATTGAGAATGACTCTTGGATGAGAGTCAAAACGTTTAGTTTTTTTCTAAAACAGAGTCCAGATGACTACAACTAAATCTTTTTCTACAACACTCCTGGACGAATGAGGGATTACACCAATTTATCTCCTGAACGTATACATGCTACTAACATTTCAAATTTGATTTCATTACTAAGACCTCCTGCCCACCTTCCCCGAAAAGTTATGCAGAGCACCTTTTAATTCATTTGTGAATAAATACAGAAAGTGAATATTAATAAAGAGATTGACCAAAATGTTGTTGTTGTTTTTTTGGCTACTATTAATGAAAGACCGCTGGAACACCAGGTGCCACAGTGGGGCGCTAGAGGAAATGCTGTTGTGTCCTTGGCGAGAAACTTCACCAACATTGTCAAGTAAAGCGTTTTGAAGGTGGAAAAGAGCTATAAAAATACACTGTAATATTAATAATAATAATAATAATAATAATAATAATAATAATAATAATAATAATAATAATAATAATAATAATAATAATAATAATAATACTGCTCTGCCAATACTTTTGAGCTGTTTTATGATAAACTGGATAAGAGTGCAGCATAGTCACATTTTGTGCAGTTCCCTCTTCGCTTTAAACTTGTCTGTTGGAGTTTTAATGGGGTTGGCTGTACCACGTTTTTTTCAGGTAATAAAGTAAAATCTATTTTGCCCCAGTACACGTATATTGTAAAAGCAGCTCTGAAAGTTGTGAAAAATAAATGAGCAATCAATTTGGACCACTGCAAACGTTCACGTAATTAAGACTGTACTCATATATGAAGAGGAAAAAGTTCTAAAAGGACCTAAAACATTGTTGTGTAACTAACTATTGGCTGTAAACACAAGCACAGTATGAAGCTGGAGAGAGCAGGTGAAGCCCCAAATCCATCCATGATTGACAGGACCGTGTGTGTTCCAGCTGCATCAGTCTGTCTCACTGTAGGCTGAAGACCAAGCTATGTGACCAATACAAACAATGAACGGCAAATGAGGCCAATGGCTTTGCAGACTAAAGAGTATAATGGATGCTGCTTATTCTTCAAAATGATTGAAAAAAGCCAATAGTTTCATTTAAAACCCGGCGTTACTATGACAGACAGGGGCTTTGTACATGAGACAAAAGCAAAGTCTATACCAGACGAGCCTAAACAAGCGTGTCGATAATTGGAAAATGGAAAATCCTCGCCAGCAGCACTTTGCCCATAATCATGTCCACAAACACCGTCTCTATAGCAGCACCTCTCAATTGTTTTCACCTCTCAATTTGTATCAAAAATATGAAGCTTCTCAAATCAACTCAACAAAAACACACAGTATATACACACTGAGGTATCTCCAATCAAGTTTGAATCCACTTGTGTGTTTTGAAAAGATTATTCTTGATTTAGCAAGAACAACATTGTGTTCCACAAAATGAACTGCCAAAATCAGATTTCTGTGGGATATGACCAAGACGTCACACATTTGGTTTACATCCACAAGAGTCATGTTAGCTGGTATAGTAAAGCTAAAGGAACAACATTTTCCATTGAAGGATGCATGTTGTTCAATAAAAACATCCAAAATAAAAATACATGTTTTTATTTGAATCTATTTAGACGCAGTGCGGCTTTAACGATCACTCATTCGTCCAGGAGTGATCCTTTGTAGAAAAGGCTTCAGTTGTATCATCTGGACTCTGTTTTAGAAAAATAAGACGTTTCCACTCTCATCCAAGAGTCATTCTTAAACTGCGGATCTAGTCTGAGAACTCGGATACATATCCTACTCTGAGTAAGCCCCACCCACCGGGTGGAACCTCCTGATTATAGCCGGTCCTGTTTTTCAATTTTCTATAAGTTTCTTCTGAAACTAATCTTCTTTGATAACCTAACATCCCTGTAATGGACCACAGAAATCCTATTGTTAGCTGACCACAGTTCCCCCATCACCGATGAGTACATTATTAGCATCTGAATGGCCAGAGCTGATGCCGCCCCATGGCTTCAAAATGTTGTTGTACACTATCAGTAGATTGAACCTTAAACCTCCATCTCTGTTTAAAGAGGGATTCTCTTTTTCAACAAAAATATAATTCAAATAATCGTTCTAATCAAGATCTAGACTGTTTGAAATCAGGAATTTTATGTAATTTTTAAGTTTTTTTTGTCAGTATCAAAATCAGAATCTAGAGTCGATTCTAGTTTCAGTATTGTTAGTATCTAGGTATTGACTTTTTGGACAACCTCACATTGAGCACTGCAACTAGTGTTGTCACGATACTAACATTCAATATGGAGTATAAGACTCGATACGTTATACCAATATTACAATATTAAAACAAAGAGCGAGAATCCTATGAAAACTAGTCTTGTTTTAATATCTTAATATATTAATATAATATAATATATTATCTCCTGCAGTGTTTTTGTAACTGTGTAAATGTCTTATGAAGTGAGCTGTAGTCTACTCTATCAAGCACTTGATATCTTTACTTTCTTTTTGTTTCCATGTGGCCCTACACTATTTCTGAAAAACCTTAAGAAGACTTTAAAAGTGTTCCAGAAAGTCTGTCCTGTTTTCATTCCTTTTTTTGTATTGATACTTGCTCAAATGTATCTACTTTCAATACCAGTTCAGTATTGCTACGCATCTGATTTCTGATACTTTTGACAACACTAACTGCAACAATAAGACACAAAGGTCCAAAGCAGAGGACACTATTCATTCTGGAAACAGTGTGGAGCGACTGCTGAGGCCCTATTCACAGAGCGGACAGTGAAACCCACACCAGGCGCCTCTTTTAGGTGCTCTGGCTCCTGCCCCTGCTGCCAGCCCTAACACCCAGCCAGAGGAGCACCACCAGGGGCCACAGGCAGGGGCCACCGCCAGGGGACAGCTCAACATGCCTCAATCACATGTGCCAACTCCTATAAGAAATATACAACTGTCCCACAAACGCACCGTGAAGAGACTTAAATCATAGCTTGACAAATGTTTCAAGGATGAAAGTTAGTGTCTGATCCAAAATGTTAAATGATATCATGGAGAAAGAATGCTGCATTCATCTGGGGGAAACAGCACCACCTTTGAACTGAGAAGTAAATACTCCTCTTGTTTGTTACTCCACATAGTTTCAAGCTCCTACAGTAAATGGTCTCCATTATGCAACATCATCATCTTAAGAGCTATTACCCATGGTTACCACGGATACACCTAGGCTTTAGCAGTGTCCAATAGCCATTTTGGTACAAAAAAATAAAATCCACAGCTGGATACCGTGATCCTTGCTCTCCATAGTCAAAACAGCACGGTCCAGCAGAGCAGTGCTTTGTTGTGATGACGTTTAAGGTGAAGTATTGTAAAAGGGACAGGTGGTTTCAAAGTCAGCAGACTTTTTTCTTTTATTAAGTCCTTTTAGAAAAATATTGCAATTTTGAAATATAAAATATTGAACTACAGGTGTCATAGGTTATTTAGCAGAAAATACATTAAATATGTTCTTTAACTGCACATACTAAAATGTATCCTGATGTAAAATGCAGTTGGACGGGAGATATATCAAGAATAATTATAATATTGATGTTTTGGAGCTATGCAAAATTATAATATTGAACACATTGTCTATGATTAAAAAAAAAGAATATATACATTTTTCCATACACATTTGACATTAAATCTCGTTTTAACGTTTAATCATTTCACACATTTTAGATGAATGCTATTCAACTACACACTTAAAGACAAACTATGCTTCTTTTTCAAGTACTTAGTACTGAACTACATCATTATTTACACTTTGTTCATTGTAAACAACAATATTGATCTGAAACAACTGTAATAAAACAGGTCCATTGACTTCCTGTTCAAAACTGCAAAACTGATAAGCCCCGCATCTTCATAGTGACATTTCACAGTAACAAGCAGCAGATTGTCATTTACATGTTTTTATTTTTGTGTGACATTTCAGAACCCTGTCACTCTGAGTCTTCATTTTCAAATAATCACAACTAAGTACAGGGATGTGGGCGGAGATAGGGGGTAGGTGAAAACAGGAAATTTCTGAACACTCCAGTTGCAAGACAATACAAAATTACTCAAACATACAGGAATCAATCAAAATACAATTCTCAGTAAACTAATGATGAGGAAACACTGTTGTAATGAGATTAAAAGCTCTCTGAAGTTCATTTTGCACAATGTGTCTCCTTTAAATAAGAGTTTGCTGCATTGATCACCATCTCAAACAAAGCATGTTGTCAAATGATCAACATATTGTAGATGACAGAACATTTGAACCACTTCCGACTGAGTTGAGAGCGGCTGGACTTACCCTAGAGATAGTCAGGGGCATGTTGAAGTCCTTTCCTCCCTGCAGCCTGAAGCCCCAGGGCCCGGGGCCTGGCAGTGACACTGTGTAGCAGCTCATTCTTCTACAGACCGGACCCAAGACCAACTGGTATCACAAAGCCCACGCGCAGCAGCTAGAGACATGAAATACAAGATGTCAAATAAGATACAAAAAAATGCCAAAGTACATCAAGCACCGGTGTAAAAAAGTGGGGGACCTGCCTGCTCGGAAGCGCCGAAGTGACAGCCTAAGAATAGAAGGAGATAGCAGTGTGGCATTGTGGGGGAAGCAGTGGGGTGGGGATGGGGGTGGGGGGGAGGTGGACTTATATGGCATGAAAGCGGACACCTGGTATGTCCGGCTTGCTGTGATTCACCAGAGCTAATATAGACCCGTCAGGATTCTTCTAGAGCTCCACTCAGGGCACGTCCGTCCAATCAGGAAACGTCTCATTATCTTTGGTGATGATAAAAACAAAGGTCACCGCTGAAGTGCTTTCCAGAGCTAAAGGGCAGCGCAAGACGGATTACTGGGCCCCGATACTAACGGTTTGTTCTGTGATAGGGCTGCAACCATTAATCGAGTCATAGGTGGACAATATAGAGAAATGTAGCTAGTATCGTGACTGTTGTGTTGAAGATATGGAAAGTTTGTATGCCAAGTAATTGTTTATAGTAAGAAATGCTACAAAAAGAGCAAAAATCAAAAGAGTTCCTGCGTAAACTTTCAAGTAATATATATATTTCATTTCACATTTGTCTGATAATTAAACCTCATTACGTTTAAAGACATGTTTGTTGGGTTCACACAATATTTTAAGTCTGGACTATCATTATTGGGATGGTTCATTAGTCAATATCGACCAAATCATTATCATCATATTTTGATCGTTATAGTTGTTATCTGGACTATACAGACTAAAACACAGTGAAAGACAGTGAAATTATTAAATCAAACTGTAGAATAAACAATTAGTCATTTTCATCAATAATACATTTAATTTATAACAATTCTCCAACTAGAAGCCCTCAGTCAACATAATGCAACCTTTATTTGCTTAATATTGCATTTAAAAAGACTCATTGTACAATAGAAATAATATTTTGACTCGAAAACATAGACGCTGATTAGTTGACTACAAAAAATAATCATTAGTGACAGCCCTATTGAGTTATAACCTCTTTCACGGCACCAGGATAACTAAGTGTAGGCCAGTCCATTTGCACCGGACAAAAGCCTGAGAGAGTAAAGTTTATTGTGTGCAGGAGCTGCTGACAGGTGTTAACAACAGTGGGAACATTCACAGAGCAGTTGTCCAAACACTTACACACAACACACACTCGCTGCACACAACACCGTACATGTACCTGGAGCTGTCTATTCTACTCTATCATTCCGGTAGATGTCATTTGGCAGTGGTCAGTTTGATTATATTTATTAACTATTATTAAGTGGCACAAGAGCAGAGAAGATCTATGAGAGTGAATATAGTGGCATTAGTCTGCTGTGTGTATACTAACAGCCTCAGGTATTGCATAAAAAAGGAATGGACCAGAAAACTTACCACAAAAGTCCAGGGATATCAATATTATTTACTCAATATTCTAATTTTGTATATTTCCAAAACAACAATTATGATATTATCAATTTTTCGCTGCATCTCCCTCTCCCACCTCCACCAGACAATGGTCCTTTCTAAGTTTAGAACACTATGGGACGGAGAGGAATGTTGCAATAACAGAGTGGACAGGTCTATCTCTCCACAAACAAAAAAACACTCAAACTAACGTAGTCCATAGTTACACGGTCGGTTCTTTGGGCTTTCATGTAAAATCTCTGCTATGGCAACAACTAATGCAGTAGGTTCTACGATGCAAATAATGCAGATGTTTATGTAATCGTATACTGACCTTTAAAATACTTTATTATACTACTTTACCTCATCTTAGCGAAGGCATATTTGAGAATGCTTATTCCTCTAATATAACAGTCTGTCAAATAATAGATCATTTTAATTAATAAGGATGAGATTAGATTAGATTTAATTGTCTTTACACTACATTACATTAGATCACAGTGCACAAGGAAGTTACAGCCAAAAGGTATAGAGTATGTGTGTCAGGGGTGTCCAAACTTTTTTCACCGAGGGCTGCATTTTGAAACTTGTACGGAGCAGAGGGCCACAGATAACCCGACAATCAAGTGAATCATCTGAAATGTTGCATTTGACATAGTTTCGATGGGACTCTGCACCTTTAATAAGACTTGGAACATTAATATTAGGTTGGTATAAAATCAAAATGCTTGATTTTTTTAAAAAAAATCCAGTAAAAACTATAACTTATTGTTGTTTGGACCAACTTAGCAGGAAGCCGGAGGGCCAACAAAAATTGGTCTGAGGGCCGCATTTGGCCCCCGGACCGTAGTTTGGACATGCCTGATGTATGTATTCATTTATTTTTTGATGAATTATTTGAATAACATTATTTTCTATTTGCTTCATTCAACCCAACTTGATAGCAATTCAAGTTTAATGGCAGCCGCTTCTTTCCCATCAGGATAACGTTACTTTGTGGACGATGAGCTGATACTGACAAAGCTTGTTTTTAGGCCTAATGTTTAATAAGCGTAAGTTTAACCTGCAATATCATGTTTATAATTTTGCACTCAAATGTTATACAACTTTAAAGGCTGTCACCTTTTCTCCAGGTGACACCCACACCGCACCTGCTGCTGCCCCCGTTTGAGCTCCTCCTCGCGGTCACAGAACTGTCCGGGCTCCCTGAAAATGACAAACAGCCGGAGCTATGGCACCTGTTCGAGTGTCACCCATCAGTAGCTCGCTAAAGTGCACGAGGAGCGGGTAAAAGTAGCCTCTGCCGCACACGGTGACTCTAGCCCCGCACAGCGACCTCCACCTGTTGCTACTCGCGCTGCTCGCGCTCATAAATAATGCGTCATGACGCGGTAAGTACGAGGCAGAGGGCAAAAGGCGGGGAACCTGGCCTGACCTCTTTGTGCTGGTACCGTACCTGACCGGACACGGACCGGACAACACGAGCTTCGCGCTCCGGGGATGTAGCTCCTGTCCCCGGCTCGGCCTGAGCCTGAAGCATGGGTGGAGGAGGGCACCCGAGGGTGTTAGTGGGGATTTTCATTAGAAGGGCTTTTATTTAAAGGGACAGTGCTCCAATAGAAGAACGTCCTCAATGTTATGCAATGCGATCGCAGCTGCCCCAGGTGAAAACTGCCCTTGCGTCTTTGGGCAAGACACTTAACCCGACTCGCCCCCAGTGTCTGCGCACACTGGTGGGTGAATGTGTGTGTGAATGGGTGACTGTGTCCTTAATGTAAAGCGCTTTGAGTGCCTTGACGGTAGAAAAGCGGTATATAAATGTGACCATTTTTCATTTACCATTTTACTACTACTACTATTACTACTACTACTACTACTACTACTACTACTACTACTACTACTGTAACTAATACAATGTGTAAGACCTTATTCCAGGGCATAGCCACAGTAGGTGGTATTCAAACTATGCCCTGGGGGCCAAGTATGGCACACAATAAGAATTGCATTACAGTGATACTGAACCAAGATGACAAAAATTGCTCCCGTAGGAATGATTTACTGTATTGATCTTCCGCTTCAAATCGGCCCACTGGCAACTAAATTAGGCAAGACAGTTTATAACAACACAGAAGCCAAAACAACTAAATTATGTTTATTTGTAAAAAATAAATAAATATGATAAACATTTAAAACAGGAATATTAATATTTCTGTAATTCACCTGTCCCAGACCATATTTACGTCCACAAGTCATGAAAACATACAGTAAGTAGCAATTACATAACTTCTGACAATAACTTTGTGATCAAATGACAATTAGTTCAGGCTGCTAAACTATTGGCCAAAATAGAACCAACAGTTAGTCTGGCTGCCAATGTTCATGTTTCTTGTAAAATGTGTTCAAAACGAGTGATGGGAATATAGCACCGTTGTTCATATTAAACAATTAGAAACAAAATTTAATGGTGAATGGTCCTAAATATTTATATATTTCGAATATGTCGGTACTAGGCTACATTTGTAAATTACATTTAAAGAAGCTGTTAAACTTGGCACCAGTTAGGCATTCCTAATAATTATACTACAACATATTTGAATTCAATTTAGGCAACGAACAATGTCAAGTCTGCAAATGTCCAACACTTCTTTACAAACCATATCCCTTTTCACTCAACATCAACAACAGCATCAAAGTCACATTCCACAATACATCATAAGCACAAACTAACATGCTTAGTCAACCCACATAAAGAATGCACAGAACAAACAGGGTTCTTACAGGACAGAAGGTAAACAAAAGTGCTATGGCAGGCTCTCATTTTTCCAGCTTTAAAAGCAAGAAAGCTTTTAAGGCAGGTTTGATTTTTTTAGTTTTAGTTTTGTTTTTTAGAATTATAATCCTATGACCAATAAAGAGTACATTTTATCAATTGAAAAATGGTCCAGCTGATAGTAGCGCATTTGTACAACACAAAGATTTAAAGGAGACATGTTATGCTTTTTCAGGTACTTAGTATTTAAGTAGATCATGATTTTATATTTTGTTCATTGTAAACAGAAATACTGGTTTAACATGGCTTAGCAATAGAAACAGGTCTATTTACTTCCTGTTGAACTGATAAACCCCGCCTCTTCATGGTGGCATTTGACAGTAACAAGCAGCAGATTGTCATTTACATGTTTTTATTTTTGTAATGTGGCTTTGAGACATTTTAGAACTGTGTGTCACTCAGGCTGTGGGTGGGGGGATAGGGGGTAGGTGAAAACAGGAATTTTGTGAGCTTCAGTTGCAGGACAATAAAGGATGACTCAAACATGCAGGAATCAATCAAAATACAACTTTGAGTAAACTAATGATGAGGATGAGCAAACACCAACAAGTTTAAAAGCTCATTTCATTTGATTTTGTATAATATGTCTCCTTTAAACATCAAAGTACCCTATTTGAGCCTGCAGCAGATCAAACAGTTGTCACATAAACAAAAATTGCGACCATTTAAAATCACAAAACAACACTGAGAATCAAGAAGGTTCAGAAAGTACAGAATTACCCATGAAGGTCCAATAATACACAATCAGCTATGTCATCTTAACTTAGCTAAAATATCTGTTCAGGAACCTGCCCCACAGAAAAATAGACATGATAAATATTATCTTTATTTTGAACATCTAAATAAAGCTTGGTTTGGCTCCCCATGGTCCCCATGTTCTTGATTTGGTTATTTTTTTAATCACTGATTATCTTTTGTTCTATAATTTCTAATCAAAATTCTAATAATTCATCAAGTAAAAAGTCTGAACAAAGTGAAGCACTATCCGGACCCTGTGCTGCTGGGAGTCCTGGAGTGAACCGTTCGTGAGCTGGTTCCTCCAATGGGAAGAAAGGGACTGGATTCTGACGTGATGACAATACTCGGGATCCAATCAATGGTTCTTCTTGTTATGGGTACATCTGCAAAATCACCATTCTGTCAGACAAAATGTTATTCATCATATAAGACCTAAGGGCTTAAGCATGTGTGCCTTCAATTATTTCATAAAATTCCACTATTCAACAAATATCAGCCATAAACCAGACACCAACATCTGCAATAAACATCAGATTATAATAAAATGAAAAAACACAATCTCATGGTTATGTTCTGACAGACGCCCCCTGGTGGCTGCTATCAGAACATAAATTTCACTCCTCAGTCCTGTTTGATGATGCCATTGACAACACTTACAGTGGGGATGCTACCGCGCTCGCTGAAGCCTCCCATAGAGAAGTCAGTGTCGTAGGACGTCTGTAAGAATCACAAAGACAGTCTGATAAAGCACCAGTGAAAGCCCTCCTCTCAGTTCTTCACGTTATCTGTCACATGAAATGCCACAGCGGAGATTCGTGTGCCTGAATTAGATTCTACTCTGTGCATGAGCTGACAGGGATGGAACATCATCTTCATTAGCTTTTACCCAGAATATTAATGAACTTGGCATAAAATTATATGACAGATTCAAGTATGAGATTTACATTTTAATGTTGTCATATTCCTGATTTACACATTTTGATCAAACTATAGAACTATATATACAATATTTCATGAGTTTAGACGAGGTTCACTGCTTGTCTTCATGATATTATTGCTTTGCCTAGAGTTTTCTATACTATGGCATTAAAGCTATCTATCTCCATGGAGACAGCAGGTGGCGCAAACAGGCCAAGTTACAGGTCAAATCTGTAGAGGCATTCCTGCTCACATTGAGAATGCATGATTTTGAGCAATAAATATACCTCAAATGAAATAAAAGCTAGACGAGGCATGTTTCCACTGGTTCTGTTTGGAGCGTGGTGGTATCTCCGAAAGTGTCTCCACTGTCTTAAAGGATTACCCAGTTTTTGCTCCAGTACAGATATGTTAGAAAACACATAAGCCCTTTACAAATAGCACACACGGGTGATCTCCGGGTGCTGTCACTGGCTTTTTTTAATGCTCTTTTCATTACCTACATGTCAATAAAGTTCTTCTCACATGCTGCAATATACACGCTGATATTTTCACCAAATGTCCATGATTTAAGGCGCACTTTAAGTAAATATGGAAATGTGAAGCAAAAGCACGGCCGAATTTCGATGCTCATGCTGGGTCGCGGACCAAACATAACGTAAAAAATCAAACTATAAAAACTATAAGAAATAAATAGCTTTATATAGCCTAGTAATAGTTCTTTGTGGACAAACAATATTCATAGACTCAGCAGCAGGAACAGGAACATGGACTTTTGACAATTCTCTTTTAAAGCTGAAGATAAATTTACTAAAAATGAGTTTTAGGTGAGCAAAAATGTCCAGGCGGAATCCATATAAAAGTCCTATTTTTCATTTTATTTTATGGGAATTCTTTACTTGTGGGTTTGGAGTACAAACTGACCCTGATGCTTCCCAGAATGATTGATTCGACTGGAAATAAGAGGGTTACAGCCTTATTTTTATGTACAGCATATCAAGAAACTTGAGACTTTTCTTTTATAAAATAGTGGACAAAATTAAATAAATAAAGAAAAAGTCCAACGTCCCACGCGTGGGTCACACTAAGTGTAAATTTAGATGGGCGAAGATGAAAACAAGATGGACAAGAACATTTGTCGTCAAACACTGACTTGATCTTGTGATAAATTGGCATATTTCCAGTGATGGTAACTTTATATGAAGAACCGACAAACTTAGTGAAACCAAACTAGCGCACATTAGCATCAGCTGTTTATTGTTAAAAAATATATTTCTAGGGCATCTAACATCATGCAAACCCAATGCATTACTGCATTACATAAAGACATGTTGAAACGCAGTTAGAGGCACGAAGAAATTAAATAAATGGCAAAAAAGCTGAGAATTAACCAGAGGTTTTGTGTCTAGTCTAGGTTTAGCTCGTTTCACAGCACCACAAACTTTTAAGATTTAAGATTTAAATTGGTTGTATTCAAAAAACATTTCTCATATTTGGGTGACAGCAGCTGCTCACATAACAAAGATCTGCCTTTGGACCAGGATTCATGGAAATGCATTCGGCCATTAAAAGAACCGTGCCAAGTGCTCCTTGGCAAACTGGTCAGCCGTTGCTATAGATGTGATGAATGCCTCATTCCAGGCAAAGCTATAAAATCTCTGAGGAGACAAGCAGGTGGCATATCCTCAATCAGAAATGTGACCTAGGTCACCTTCAACAGAAGTGAATTAGATAGAGACTAAACCTTTTCAAAGATCCCTGAGTCGTGGCTCTTGATGGTGGCCTTGAAGCTGGAGGTTGGTTTGAAGTCGGCGTTCTCGGCTGTGTCTCTGCTGATGTCACATGACACCTGTCGACTGGCCGGTCTAGAGCTCATGCTGGACATGTCTGCCTCGGTGTCTGTCAGACCCTGCACAACAACATGTGAGTCAATTACATTTCTGAAGCCCATCTGCAGCACAAAAGGACATGTTTCTTACTGATTCACTGTCCGAGGCCGAGGACAGGCGGGACTTGGCCGTGCTCTGTCTCCTCAGGTGAGAGCTGTTGTCTGAGGTCTGACTGGTGACGGTGGAACGACGAGTCGACATGAAGCTACTGCTGGTGGAGCGCAGGTCACGAGGATGGACACAGAGCAGGGTCCCCATGAACGGGATGTACTTAGCGAGGGCTATCCTGGAGACACACAGGAAAATACCAGTGATAACAGCCAGCACTCAAATCCATGGCTTTTTACTACAATTAGTACAAGGAAATGAATCACGAGCAAAGTTTTTCAGGTGTCCACTATGGCAGCCCCTCTAGAGAATGTGCCTGGTCAAACTCTCTAGTGTCTGACATTTGTATAGAGGTGGAGAATATATGGTCTACAAGACTATATTGACATTGTTATTTTGATGGTAAGCTAAAATTAAATACTGAGTGTATCTACAATTTGTAGCGCCACAACTAACAATGATTCCAGTAATGGACTAGTCAGTGATTCATTTTTTGATGTGCAGACTAGTCAAATGTTTATTTCTACTGCGCAATGAGATTTTTCAAATACATTATCAACCAAATACTGTAAATGTTGTAATATGGTGACTGGAGGCTTCAATATGGAGAATATTTACAAATAAAATGTATTATTAATAAAAAGCACAAATTGTTTATTCTTTTTTAGACATTTTGATTTAATAATGCCACTGTCTTAAAAGGGCCTTTTCGTATATGTGTTTTAGAGTCTTTATAATCCAGATAACAATTACGATAAAATATGACTATGATTATTTTATGGTCGACTAGTTAAAAGCTATTAAACCTCAACCAAAACATTTTCAGGCTTGTGCCAAATGATATGAAGGTATTAATTTTTGTCAATATCACCCACTCCTGTTTGCATAGTATTAGTTAAACTATACTCTATGCTGAATCAGGCAGTTTGTGGATGCTCAAATGTCCTCGAAGAGCACACATCATTGGGGTCTCTAACCATTTCAATGTACAGGCCTAGTTAGTCAGCCTCGTCATCATCAGCAGCTTTCTCGACATTGCTTACTGATGACGGATGCAAAGTACATTATTTTCACAAACTAAGCCTCAGAATTCATGTATCTGCTGTTATGAGTTATACATAAAAGATAGACTATTTTTATTCAATATATATCTACATTTATATATTATGGCTACTACTTTGTATAATTTGTTTCTTGTATTATTTATGTGTGATTTCCAATCCAAGTTATGGTCTATAATTACATTTAGGAATTTATTTACAAATACTCTTTCGCGTGGCGTGTTGTTAAGCATAACTTGTACTTGCTTTTGTATTTATGTTTTGCAAATGAATTTAGTTATTTCTATATTTAACAATTTATTGATGTCAAACCATATTTTAATTTGATACAACTCCCTCTCCACCATTTGTAAAAGCTGATTTTGGTCTTCAACTGAACAATAAAGGGCGTTTTGTAATTTTGTATGCGTTACATAAATCACAGGCTAGTTTTAGCATTTCAGATTTTCATTATTTATCTGGACAGACTGGTATCTGTTTTGTAGGTGGCTGTGAAGGTCCTCGAGATCTATATTTTTCTAATTTATGTAATCGTATATTATGATCTGGACCACAGCCTTTCTTGAGATCAAAAAAGATACCGACACAGTATTTCTTTGAATCATTTGTTGTGGATATATTTTCTATAAGTTCCATAACAGCCATTGAGGTTTCTAAATCCATATTGGTGATTGGAGAGTACTGAAATAGGTCTATACTTTAAAAATAAGTGCCGATCTGGCCTCTGGCTATTTTCATTCCTACTGGAAATGTACCCATTTTAAATGATTGCTAATGGTTACGTAGGTATGTATGTGCTCGTGGTTGTGCAATGTGAAAGAAAAGAGTGAATCAATCAGGTTGAAGTGTTCCACATTAAACCCTATGCAGTGAGTCTAATTCTCCCCAGCTCGCTTAACATTCAGGTTAATTGATTGCAGTGAGGTCATGTGGCTGTGGCTTTACTAATTAAATTGGTAAGTAGGCAGATAGAGAGCTAGACAGATGGATTTACTGGTGAAAGCTTAAGAAAAACAAACAAGACTGTTACCTGTACTTTGGGTGTGTGATGGCATAGATAATTGGATTGTGGATGGCTGAGGCTTTGGCAATAATGGCGGGCACAGAATTCATGTATGGAGTCAACATATCTGCATACCTGCAAGAAGAGGGCAAAATAATGTATCATACACAAATATGAAAAAGTTTGTTTCTCTGATTTAAAAGTGGACATGAGCAAATCCAACTTTAATGTTACAACAGTGTTTCCCCATCATTACTTAACTCATAGTCGTATTTTGATTGATTCCTGCATGTTTGAGTTAATCCCGTATTGTCCTGTAACTGAGGCTCCAGTGCTCAGAAAAGTCCTGTTTTCACCTTCCCCCTATCCCCGCCCACATCCCTGTACTTAGTTGTGATTATTTGAAAAAAGTACACATGTAGAGTTTTAAAATGTCACATAGCCACTTCTCCTGAATAAAAACACACAAATTACAATCTGCTGCTGAAATGTCACTATGATGAGGCGGGGCTTAGCAGTTCTGGAGTTTTGAAGTCGTTTTAGATCAATGTTGCACTGTAAAATGAACAAAATGTGAAATGATGATCTACTTAAGCTATAGGTCAATACTGAAGTACATGAAAAAGCAGAATGTGTCTCCAAAGCGACGTATTATAAACAGAGGGAGTATAATTGTTAGCAACTGTCTTTCTTCTGGTGCTTCTGGTTTTGAGGATGAGGTAATGCCACAGATAACATGAATGTGAAAGTTGATGTTATCTTCTGAGCGACTGGACTGGATTGCACTTTACTTAGCACTCATAAAGTCGTTACAAGAAACATGATCGCAAAAACTCTTTACAAACTTAGAAAATGTCGTCTCAAAAATCTGATAGAGCTCAGAGCCATGACAAGGACCTCGGAATTTATGAACCTTATTTTGAAAGAACAAGAGTAATTTACATAGTACATTTTACCCTGAAAAGGCGGTGAGGGCGACGGCAGAATATGGGGACCAGGAGATGACATAAAGAAGAATGACAATGAGAGCGATCTTTGCCATCTTCCACTCGTTCTGCATCCGGTGGAAACTCTTCACTGAGTCACGCCCACTGCTGTAACTGCGAGTGCTGCCGTGTATCTTGCCCACAGCACTGAGGAAACAAAACTATTAATATGTTTGTGTGCCCTTTTATTTCCAGATCTACAACAATTTTCCTCAGTTATTTTGAGAGCGTTATTAGAAAGGATTTTGCAATTTGTTAAAACTGAAACTTACTTGTTAGTGGTGCGAATTGCCCGGAAGATGAAATAATAGCAGTAGATGATAATGAAGAGAGGCAGAAAGAAGACAAAGATGAAAAGCAGCATTGTGTAGGCTCGCACTGATGGAGTGAAGGTCATGTAGTCCCACGTACAGGAGGTGAGCAGGCCCTCGGGCACGTATGCACCTAAGAGAACACAGGGTCAAACAATAATAAAACCTCAACAAGAATGGATCAGCAATGTTACTAATAGATTTAGTTGTAAAAGCTATAACACAGCCTCGAAGAACAAACAGAAGAGTAGATGAAACCGCCTCGGTGCAGTGGCCGCAGGTGTTCCTTAGAATTAACAGAGTAATGAGAGGTGCTCAAACCACACGCCAGATTCTTTTTGTTCGTATGAACTTTAGTCAGAGCGGGAGCATTACAGTAAACTGTCGAGAGTCAGATTGGAACTCACGCTGCTGCAGGTTGCTCACATGGAGCGCACTTGTGCTATGCACTCGGCCAACGTGCAGCGCTGAGCACTACATTTTTCTGGCATTAGCCAGGTTAGGAATTATAGATGTGCCGTGCAAAAAGAGACAGTGACATGACCGAATTGGACAGAGTAGAATGCAAAATACTTCACTACCAAATCATTTGTAAAAACTGTATTTTTCAGCATCAGAATGATTAAAGAGCTGTTTCCACAGCTTTTTGGAAAAAGACAGTCTGTTTATAAAGCCTTCTGCAGATCCCTTAAGCAATCTAAAAGTCTTAAAACTGCGGCCAAAGAAGCAAAAAAAACATTTTTTCCATATATATATATTTTCTAAATCAGGAAAATCTAATAAATATGAAATACAATCACACTTTTAGTAGTAAAACTAAAAGAGTTATTTACTATTTTGGTATTTATTTAGTCCTCCATGCAAAGCTTTCACCACAAGTGTTAAATTCTTCTTCTGCTTGTGGACTTACTCCAGCCGAAGAAGGGAGGCAGACTCCAGCCCAGAGAGTAGAGCCAGGCTGCGATGAGGATGAGCAGGGCCCGTTTCCGGGACAGCACACCAATAGAGGTCAAAGGGCGCGTGATGACAAAGTACCGGTCAACTGCGATCACTGTTAGAGTGATCATGGAGCAGATTCCAAACAGAGCGCCACAGAATGCATACACCTCACAGGCTACAAGGGAAGACCAAGAAAACGAGTACAACGTTATATGAAATGTACTCTCAGCTGGGGTTACAGAGCAGTACTATGTACATTTGAGAGAACTTGGCTGTAAGTAGGATGTCAGTTATTATACGCGCTCTCAGGACAGCCGAAGTTAATTACAAAACCTGACACTTTCACAAGTCATCATTATCACAGTCACTCGTGATGATTGAGCCTGAGATTAAAATTGTAGAAGATTGTACATTTAAGAAATATATATGCAAAAAAACCTCTTCCCAAATCAAATCATATAAAAAGTTGCACTTGTATTTTTGGGTCTTTCTGAAGGGCTTATCTGTGTGAGCGGTACCTTTCTCTCCAAAGATCCACCTCTTGTGCATGCTGGTGGTGAAAAAGATGGGCGTCTGGGTGACACACATGAGCAGGTCTGTTATTGCCAGGTTAATGATGAACGTATTAGCCGGTGTGCGTAGGCTGCGGCTCCTACAAACACCCACACAAACACACGCACACACGCACACACGCACACACACACACACACACACACACACACAGACACAGACACGCACACCTGTTACATAAGTGCAGCTCATCATGCCTCTCTGCCTGTCCTCCCAATAACAAAATGTCTTTCCTCCTCTAATGATTCCTCGAAAACGAATGCTGTCGAGACGCGAAGACCTACCTGCTGAAGGCGTAAATGACCAGGAAATTCCCCACCAAGCCCGTAATGCCGATGGCCAGAATGATGGAGCCGATGGTGTAGTGGGCGTGGTCAGGCACATCCACCGTGGGAAAGGGCCATCGGGCACCATGGCCACCTGAGGAAAGAACAAAACATTTTGTATTATGTCACAATTAGGCTGCATTAGAGCTGGGGTAGACGTAGAGACGGTGGATTTGGACTATAACAGTACGGAGGGATCAGTTAATGCAAATAATGAATGAAAGGTTGATGCGACTTTTAATTGCATTAATATTTCTTAATAAGATATAATTTATATTGAATTTGGACCAACAGTTAGGTCATAAGCCATGTTTGGACTGATTCCCTTTGAAGCGGATTGGTACTATTCGAAAGTGTCTCCACTGTCTGAAATGAACCGTACCGGTCTGTTTAAGAGATCCAAGGTGGTCTCGCTTTGGCCCCTGGAACACTTTTAAGTGAGATGATTGGACAAGAGAGAATGCAGACCCCCCAGGTGAAAACAAGACAGCAAAAAGCAGATAGAAACGTAAAAGAATAGTTTCCGGACAAGCAAATATTGCATATATTGCTTGTAGGAAAAAGCCACGGCTCATGTCTGGGGTGGAGCTTGCCCTGTCACAAACTTGGAAATACTGAACGTGTTTTTGTGAATGGCTGAGATCTTCCATATGATTAAAACATATAATTCAGGAATGATTTATATTAAGACATTTTTGTGTGTGTGTGTGACGTGACTGAATAGACCAGTCTGAGGGGCAACAGAGAAACATAATGCATCCACCTACAACACCACCAATATTTAATAATACACTCATTTTGAAGTGTTTTGTTTTCTCCCAAAGAATTGTTACACTAATAACAATTTTTCAAATTGGTTTGAGCTCAGACCAATCTTGATATATTGAATTGAATCTTTAGCCACTTAGTTTATGTTCTGTACCCTGTACGCGCTGTGAGAGCGTGATAATGGATGCAGCAATTACACCATGTGCCAAATGTGTCTGTTGCAAAAGAGGGGACAATATTTCTACTAATTGAATGTTCCAATTTTGTGTGGATAAAAAAAACAAGCCAACAAGCCAGAGCTGCATTCCACTTAATCACAAACATCACAAAAAGGATAAACATTTTCAGCTGTTTATTTAGCCTCTGAGCTGCGCATTAGCATTCGAACAATAATTAAACATACTGAGGAGAATATAAATCATGCTGAACTGGTAAATCCTTCATAAGATTCATTTTAGACTTCTAATCTGCCTGACTCAGTGCCTGTTGGACATATCTAAATGTCCAGTAGATCCGTGTTTTTAATGAACCTGCTCGGAACGCTCATGTCAGGTGCCACATCTCTTCATCGTCTCCCAGTTGCCACGTTAACAGCATAAATTACAGCCACATCACAGGAATATCAGACGGAGATAGTGAGAGGCAAACTGGGACTTTTCTTCATTGGAATTTTAACAAACACTACTGCCTGCTGTATGTTCTGGCTGCAATTTTGTATTTATTTTTTGGCCAGTTTGCTTAAATTCACATAAAATTGTTCCAAAAGACGTTTTATTATTTCATTAAATCAATTTGAAATCATGATCATCAGCCCCATTGGCCCTGTCTAACACACAAATACATTGATTTCTATGAGACATTGCAACTTAAGGCTGATCAAAATAGGTCTTAATGCACCTCCACACACTAACAATCCCGTATACGGTTTAGATGAACCGCTTAAAAGGATTTGTTGATATCTAATCCTCAACTTGATTCAAATTTATATATTTACTATTTATAAATCAGATATCCAAAATCCCCTCTATGTATATATTTTTGTGTAAAATGAGCAAGATTTTTATATTTTTCTGACCCAAAGGCATTATTAAACAGGACAGTAGTAGCATGAAATGGGGAGATATTTTGCTAATGTTTCATAAGGGAAGCTGAACCCACGCTGTCACGGAAGTAGCAGCAACACATGTGCAGTGCCCTTGACCACTGCACCACCGGAAATGTAAACATGGCTCTATCCGTCTTTCAGATTTAAGTCCCAAATATCAAATATGGGTTCTTTTGACATTTGTCTTTGCACATATAATGCCAGTTTTACTAAAGTATAGCATGACAAAAACTGGTTCTGCATTTTTATTTTACATTTTATGTGTCTTGCCTTAAAGGGCTTTACCTGATTTTCCTTGTTTTAGTTGAGGAAAACCCCTTAAACTGTGGAAAAACCTGAGACTGAATGATATTGCTGTCAGTTCGACATCAGAGTGTTGACGTGGGTGGGTCTAACATTCCGAAAAATCTTCTCTCATGGTTCAAAATGGTTAAATTGTGTCAAATGTGTCAGATGGATAATTGAATAGTTTGGATTGGAGGCATGAACACAGGGCTGACACGGACCTCACACTGACGCACTGAGCCATAAAATGAGACCAAATGTTGCGCATGAGTCCATTTAAATGCGCTCCGTCCCAGCTCCACCGGGATCTCAGTTTGTGACAGTGACAGACGCTCAGTGACAGCGGGTGTGAACGCTCAAGGACAGGACACACAGTAGGTGGGTACAGATGTGTGGCTCCAAGCTGTCAGAGCCCGCTATTCTGTACGCACACATCCAAGATCACAGCTGGACCCAAACATCTCACAAAGTCAATGCGGGCTTATAATAAATTGCATAACCAAATTTGTTACAGATATATGTATTTTTTGAGAAAGGAAACATATGTATTTAATTTAATAATGCAGATATTTGAGAAACAAGCAAATACTACAGTAAATAATTATTTCTTTAACAATAGTGCTGCTTTGTAGGATATCATGTGGCATATATTGATTATCAAATGCTTCCATATTGTCTTATCATGGTTTTATTGTGTATTGTGTATTGAACTGTTACTTCCAGCCTGACTATTACACCTAAAAAATGACTCAAAACTCAAACTCAAAAAGAATCAGAACCTTTTAACATCACCGTACATTAAACATGCAGCGCAATGATGTGAGAGGAGAAAAGGGAACATTGAATTGTGCCTTCGCATCACATTTAACAGCAACGTCTCGCTAAACTATCCAAATCAAACCTCACAAAAGCTTCATTATTCATATATTTCTGTCCCATCAGCAACAAGTCCTGGCTCAGGCTCTCGGATGCGTCATCGTATTAAGTGTGGCGGAGCTTGCCCTGTCATAAAGCATTCAGTCGCCGCCGCTGCCTCTGACCAGATCTGTGTCGTCATTACAAAGCCTGTGACTCATCTCTCTGCCATAGACCCAACCCATTCAAGCTGCATCTCTGTAATAACCCCATCAACTTAGTTTCCAATCGACTTTAAAACGACATGCGCGCAAATGAAGCAGTGTTAAAGCGTTGAGCACATTAGCTGCTTCGGAAAAACACAAGTGGGCCGCACAGCACACAAAGCTCAGAGCAGTGACCTTAAACCCATTCAATAGTTCTTCTGAATTGGAGTGGAATGCAAAATGGGAGCCAGAATCCAATCCAGTTTTTTGGAAGTAAGTGAGTGAAAAAAAAAATCGTTTTCGCCACAATGGCATTTTCAGTCTAACGCCTTTTTTTTTTTTTTTTTTTTTTTAAGAGTTGCAGTGTTTGTCATTTCAAAGGTAGAATTAAGATATCTCTGCAAAAAGTGTAAACTAGCTCAGTCAGAATGGACAGATGGCATGGACACCTGTTAGATGGACTGATGAAGGTGCAGACTTCAAATGAATCCCATCTGCATGTTTTATACTGAACACATCCAGTTGTGTTAGTAAGACCCATCTACAAATATAAAAAAAAAAAATACTTCCGCAGATGAAATAAGACCTAAAATATCAAATTACTGGGCTTTAGTTACACTGTCCTGTCCAAAAAAGAAAGAAAGAAAGTTATTCATAAGTAAATGATGACACCCAGTTTTCTTCAGCTCACTCCAGGCCTTCTCTTTTCTGCTCATGTTCATAGAAATCCTTCTAATTAAAAAAAAAAAAAGAATTAGTCCACTGATACAAATGTTGGTTGACTAAAACACCAAACACAGCCCAACAAAATGTCAATGTCAAAAGCCTGACTAATGTACTTCCAGCAAATACAGGTAGTACATATTGTATTGTCCCATCTAGCCTAGAAGATAAAAGCTACTTTTACCTGCATAGTTTTATTATGTTTGCTCGCAATGCACATATTGATTTCAATCTCTTTGGTTCTGAATTGTATGGATTGTACTTCCAAAATACGTGGAAAATAAAAAAGCACAGCATTACTTCAAGCAGTGTACCTTGTGCTCATCGGTAAATGTAGCAAGACTCATGAGGGATGTCAAGATTTTGTTAATCAATAATCATGATTATTCAAGTCACAATATAATCGTAAGAACAAGTAAACATTTTGGAAGTAATTTACTGTATATTCAAAATACACTCCCAAGTGCAAAGTGCTGTTATTTGGCTGATTATTGTATTACAATTACTTTTATCATTCAGAAAGTTGGACTTCATAAAGCTGTGAATAGTGATATATGAATTTCCCTGTTGTTTTTTTATGGGGGCATTGTGAATAATCATAAAATTGTGATGTTACTTCTCATTATAATCGTGACTCATGACTTTAACCGGGCCTGAACCTGACTATTATTTGACTTTCAAAGATTCTGTATTTGCAGCTTTGTTTTATATTTTTGTACACTTTACTGCCTGTACAGCCCTCTGGTCAACAGAGGTAAATTTGACATTGACCAATACCTGAATGCATCCATCTTTAGTCGGGTTTATGTGAAACGGCACATTAACATACCGTCCTAATGAGAAGTGGAAGCTCATATACATTATCACAGTGACACTAGCAAAAGGTCACATTTCTTATTACAGATTCACAGATCTGATTCATCTAATCAGATAAACCATTTTACATGAATATGGAAACATACATTGTCCAATTGAAGCTCATAGATATGAAGATATGTTCACATTTAGTGCTCATGACATCATCAGATCCTACATAGAGCAATGTGCATTAAATAAGCTCACTTCACTGACCAATTCATTACACAAATTAGCGTTCTATGTTGTTAAATGACTGCCTGTATTTTTTAACTAACGTCTAATCATTGGAAACATGAACAGAACCTGAGCTACATACAGAGGCTTGTCTCTAAATTATCGTTTTTAAGTCCGTCTGTTGAAACTTGGCGCTGCTGTTGCTTCACTTCTCCTCTGCACATGCTCAGTTAGGGCAAAACCTGCAAACAGAAGCTTCTGTCCGCTCTGGTTCTAAAAGCTCATGTTAGAGGGCAGAGCATGAACGGGCCTCTGAACATGGCCACAGATTGCACCTGTAGCGGCCCGTAAAATTGGCAAGTAACTTTGTAAAAGGTTGAAGGTTTCGCATCCTCAAGGCAAGTAACTTTGTTTGATTTTAATTCATTCTTCCAAACTTTATTTCACTCATTTGTGGCATTGCTGTTAGTCTATGGAGCTCAACAGTAACTCACGGCTTGGTGCCGGACTTCTGAAAATGTAAAGTTTGAAAGCTTGTTTGAGGCTTATCAGATTTGTGGTAAATAATGAGCATAAGTCTTGCCCAGTGGCATTGAAGGATGGTCAGAGGACAACTTTCCCTGGGAACAATAAAGTGTTCCTTTACCTTTCCTTAACTTAGCCAGAAACGCATCAGCGTTTGTACAAATAGCTTGTACATTCTACATTTGTGTCCCATTACTACTGTACCAAGCTGTGAGCATAGAATTATTAATGAAAGTGTTGGAATGAAAATAAAAGGCAAGCGTGGGCATCAGTTGCCAACTGCCCGTGTCAGTCTGAATGATATAACCCACTGTGTACCTTCTGTACAAGAAGCTGACCCAGATTTTCTCATTCTGTAATTATAGCCATAAATGTGATTAAGCTTTACACAGCTCATTGATCTAATTTTTCACATTAAAAACCCCATTGTGATTGTGCAATTCTGATTAGTAGAGTGAGTAAAGTGATGCAGACATAAAGAACATGAAATAAGCCTGTTGTTTGAACCTCAAGTCATTATATACCAGTAGGCTATTCCTTTTTTCTGTCACACATCTAAAAACATGCAAATGGGAATGATCCATACATATATGAATAATATATTCAATAGAATACCAATGCAAAGGTGCCCAAAAGGATTCTGAAGCCTCTATGGCTGGGAATTAAACAAAATCTTGCATTTGTTTGAAGCAGAGCTTAGATTTTGGAGGACAAAATTGTATAATTGTGTGTGTTAAATGGCACTAGAGGTTTATTTTAAAAGTCTGCTTTGTGAATTGAAAATTAAAATAAATAAATAATCTAGATTTTGGCATATCACCCAGGCCTAAAAGCCACTACAAATGTCCTGTGAGGGATGGGATGCTGTTAGAGGAAAAAGGCAGGGAAGTATTTGTGTTTTGCATTTCAAAATGTTTGTTGATTCAACTTACATTTGCTTATGTTAGAGGTTTGTCAGTGGCCACTTAGTCAAAGCACTAATAAAGGACACTAACTTTGGTCATCTAAACAAAACTTGGAATGGTGGAACAAAGTTGGGCAGAATAGTAATGCACATTAAACACAAAAGCAAAGCCACTAAAATAACACTACAAACTCAAAGAGCTGTCAACAAATCAAGTCACTTTCATTATTTTCAACAACATGACATTTGAATCTGTTCCAGTGTATTGAATAATAAATAAAAAGTGTGGCTCACTTTGGTAAAGATTGTAAATGACATACGTAATTACTGTGACTTTACTCCAAGGCCACATTTCGAAACTGCTGATGCTAATGCGAGCTTTGGCACTCCCTAAAAATTCGGATTTTCACCCGAGGGCAGTACCAAGCATGGATCTAGTCAAATATTTGGCTAGGATGTTGCTAGCTTAAACCTATTGTGAGTTGTCACTAGTGGGCAGTCTATTGCTGCGGCAGCTGCCTAGAAAGCATTTTCCCCATAGAGCGCAATGTAAAAACAAAGTGCTGGTTCGGCTGACAGGGGCCTACAGCTTTCACAAAGGTCCGGTGTTTGTCGCAATTTTTGCCAATTTTCAGGTCATTCGCTTTTTTCTGGTTCAAAATCCTTTGGCTTTGGCTCACTCTGCTTCGTGCAGCTCCACTCTAGCAGCTCTCTCTCTGATTGGTCAGAGAAGTCACATGTTACGCGAGCCGTGTCACTTGAGGCTACTTTCGGGCCACACAGCTATAGCTAGCCGCTAAAGCAGGGTTATTCAACTTAAATTTCCTGAGGGCCAGATTTCTCGGGGGGCCGTGGACTCTGGGCCGGATAGTCTACAAACCAGGTCAGAACCAAGACTAACCTAGAATCAAACCAGGTCTATCACAGGTCCAAAACAGGTCTAAAGCAGAATTAAATAAGGACTAAGCCAGAAAAACCAGCAAACCAGGTTTAAACATGTGCATCTATAATAATGACATTTGGAATATGGGACACGGGCCGGATCAGATCGTTTGGCGGGCCTGATCTGGCCCCCGGGCCTTAAGTTGAATAGCCCTGCGCTAAAGGCTAAAATGGTGACATGCACTGGTGAGCTCGGCATAACGACTAGGCCGCCATCTTGCTCCCTTGGGGCTTGGTACCAAGGCCCGGCCATCAAACATGGAAGTGTGTAAGTGCACAAGGGCGTAGGGGAGGTAAACATGAAAATTGAGAAAAGAGCGGAGGAAAGCAAAAAAAAAAAGCTGAAAACAGAAAACAGAAGTATTTTCAACAAGGAAAATGTTCATGATCTGAAAATAAGCTAAAATCGCCACAAATGCCGACCTGTAGGTGGCATGACAACCGAATACAAGTAGCGTGTTTTTACATTGCGCTCGATGGGAAAAAAATGCTTCTGGACTCTGAAGCGGATTTTTTTGCAGCAGCACCAGTGGACTGGCCACTAGTCCAACACACAACAGGTTTGATCTAGCAATACCGTATCCAGATATTTTAATAGATCCATGGGCAGCACTATTTGAGATTTTTTTTTGCCAAATGTTTATTTTTGCCAATATTTTATTTCACACTCGAAATGAAATTATTAATTTAGTTCGGATTTAGATCAGAACTTTGGGAGATGGACTACTAGTGATGACCCTGGACGAAATGCCGAACTTTTAGGGAGTCCCCACTGGCTTTGTTTTGCAAAGTAATCAGTGGAAAATCACAAGATCAATTCAGCTTTTGGTGAGAAAATCTGATTTTAGATTTATGTCTGCTTATTGCAATGTTGTTTTCACCTGAGTCTGTGTTCTCTCTTATTGAATTATCTCGCTCACCGTTCCGGGAGCCAAAGTGAGCTAGACCACTTTGGAAGCTATTATCAGTCAAAAGAAAAAATCTTCTCTTCCTTGTCTCCTTCAAATCAATAGACCTGAAGGACTGGGCTGAGCGTGGACCTCTCATCAGCCTCCAGTCCTTGGTCCGTCTGTAAATCCTGCATCTCAGTGGAAGCAGGCTGTTCCCTGTTTACCTCACACGTACAGCCCATGCACAGCTTTACTGGCTCAGTGGACACAATCAAAGAACCAGTGAGAAAGACCAAAGCCCACCTCGCTTAATAAATCAATGGATCAAGAAAAACACTAATCCATGAAGAGAATTGAAGTTAAAATAGTGCTGTGATCAGCCATTATATGCAAAGTGGTGATGTTTTACATAATTATAGTCATTAAAACTGCAGCTCAGGAACAAATATTAGACTGAAAAACACACACGTTAAGCTGGTGTTTCACTTAAAACATGCAGAGTCAATGATGTGTGGTCGGATTAGACTGTGTCAAGCTGTGGAGCAAATCTGTGGAGATACTCCAAAGCAGGAAATGATTCATGTGTTTAAAAAAGACCCATCGTATATACAGAGTCATAACCAATGGAAGACTATTGAGGAGAATACATAAGAAACACACTTAATATTAGAATCCAAGTCAATTACACAGCTGATGAAGGCATATAATATTAACATATTATATTTGTTATAGGAGTTATAAAGTTATTACATGTCATGTGTCACAGTTATTATTTTGTTATTCAGTTTCTAAAGGTATTATGTGTAAGTAAAACAACAGGATCATTTGTCAATTTAATGATGCATAAAATGGTTATCATTTGATGTCAACACATAAAAATTAGCGGAGGCTGCTTAAGTCAAGGACTGGGAAATTCATGATGAAACATTCCATGCACATGTCAAATGTATTTCCATTTAAAAAATATAATAACAAATATATATTTGACATTTTTGTGATGCCCACCAGATATCTATATAGGTGACACCCACACAGAGTTCACTCCTGTGGGTGGCCCATTGCTTTGTGTTTGTTTTAGTTTGGTATGATGGCCTCAGTTAAAGGTGTGAGATATATTGGAAAATGTACACTGTAAAATTCCAATTGTTGTTTTGGAGGTATGACAAAATTGGAATATTGAGTATATTTTATTGTTTGTAAATAAAATAACTAAAAATGACTAAAAATGTAGTGTAATCCAACAAGTGGTCATACCAATTTGTCAATGCCTAATCTCGTCAGATCTCGGACGCTAAGCAGGGACACTTCACCACCCTCCAAAAAATTAAATAATAAAAAATAGAATAATAAAATAGCATTTCATTTGAGATGTCTAGACTAACCAAACACAAGGCGGGAGCAAATGTGGATATGAACATGGGTTTCAAAAGAACAAGATTTGGCCTTGACTCTCTAAGAATGCATTGTGAGAATATCATCTGAATATTGTTATTGATAGAAAAGAAATATTGAGATATTCATTTTAGTCAATATCGCCCAGACCTAGCCTCAGTTTGAGTATATCTTGGGAAGTCTTTTGTATTGACACATGACACAACTATATGGAAGTAGAATAGGCCCAACGCATGGGGGCCAAAAACATCAGCGCCCAACAACACGTGGGCAGCAATAAACTCCTCAGGACCACACCACTGGCCTGTTTTTACACGTATTTCACCCTGGAGAGACTCAGCCAAACACACAAAGAACCGTTTAGCAGCTTTATTACATGGGTTATTTGGCGCTCGGACCCCGGCGGAAGACATTGTGATTATGGGCGCTCCATAATAGAATTGCATTAGATGTCTCCCCCCCAGGGCCTGGAGACTGGTGGTGATAGATGTGGACGTAGATTGGGTGGAGTTAGGTCTTCCAGGCTGAATTTACACAGACTTGATTACTTCAGTCGTTAAGTTTGTCGTTAAATTGAGGGAGACTTGCAATTTTCACATTGTCGTGCAAGTTCTATTGTAAATGAATGGAGTAATGTCGCGCCCCGTGTGTCAAACCCATAAGACCTTGAAGATGAATCAAAGCCCACATGTGACCACAGAAACGTGCACCGTGTGATCAATTCTGACCAATCAGTACATAGCAACTAGAGCAGAGATAGCCCAGGTGGAGAGTGGGAAAAGACTAAATATTACACAGTTAACTTCAGGTGCTTTTAAGATTGAAATCATTTAAAAAGTTCACGAGGTAAACATAGAGAAGAATCCTTTCAAAATCTGAAGGTTGAAGATCCCCATCAGAAGAACACAAGCGTTCTTGTTTTCTACTGCCCTGACTAAAAGACATAATAAGCAACAGATGGAATAAAGTCTGGACATACAAATGCAAGAAAGAGATGCAATTGCAATATTAACCAAGGTAAGGTTACATGATCCACGTACGTAATATACTTTGTGAGGTCCTAATCTGAACTGCTCCACACAAGGGATTGTCCTCCACTCAGCATGGCTCATTCTGGACATCTTCCCACGGCGTTGCGCTGCATCACATGACCACACTGTGCTAGTGTTCTTCATGGTCTCTTACACCACAGGCCGAATGGAGCAGCTCAGGTCGCAGCTTGTTGCATATACGGAGCAATCACTTCACCACCACTGGGTCGAATCAAAGGCCTCTCACCAACACCTCTGACAGCTTCACAAGAGTGAGGGCGCACTTTCTGGATCAGTACATTGTGCTAAACACCAAATAGTCGAAAAAGATGAAAGCTCAACATGGTATCAAAAGCAAATGGAACAATACTATCTGGCCTTGCAGCTTTTTTAAACAATGCTTTCCAACTAAAACGGAAATACAGGCAGAACAGATTAAAATAGATACATTTTTTTTAACAACTTTTTGAAGGCGGAAAGTCACTGTGTGCACAATTCCATGGAAATAGAAAGGTAAAACCCTACCTCGGAATAGATGCCATGCCTATTTTTTTGTCTAAAAAGTTACGTGGCTTTGAATCCATCTGGAAAGGGAAAAAGAAACACAAAAAAAACCCTTTGCCTTGCATAGAAAAATGACCTTTTAGAATCAAAAAGGTCACCCTGATTCTTGGTCAAATACACTGTGTAGTTTTAGCCTCGCCTACAGAGTCTTCACTGGGTTATGGCAAACCTCACTTGAGCATCCTAGAATCATTGCAGACAAATAATGCCTGGACATTTTAATAACAAGGGTTGTCCACATCTTCTGAGCACCACAGCTGCTTAAACTATCAGGACTGAAACTGTATGTTTCATCTTCATGTTACATTTTCCCCTTTTTCTGTTTCCACAAACAGCACAACCCATTCATCACCAGAAGGCAGTTGCTATTGACAGCATAGACTACTGGATCTACTGGCTAAGGAAACCTGAGCCTCTTGTTGCTGTTTTTGATTATGGAAACATGTGGAATGTGGATGAGGCTTCACATCTGGAGCAGGTACGTCATATGGGTGGATTAGGGGTTCACAGAAGTCTGGGCCTTCCTGGTTTTAACACTTGGACCATGCATGTAGACAGCTTTGTGCTGGAAGATCAAACGTCCCAAAACACAGGTTAACAGTGATCCTGATTACCAGGTGACCTTGTGAGCTCGACCTGGAGCTGAACTCATGTCCACATGTCACTGTCTGGAGAAGAGGCATCAGATCGTGACGAAGCCAAAGGGTCTTTGGAGACACTCAAGTCCTCAGGGGGATTATTTATAGATTATCAGTTTGAGGAAATCTTGAAAAGGTAGTCTGGACTTGTTCCCACGTCCTCTGTGCCAAAATGGGTTCCACTGAGGCCACATAAAAGCGTATCAAAAAATTGAATATGACAGTATATTGCTGGAGAGAAGGTCGGCATGTTGTATGGACAGATACAAAGACTTTGAATATTGCAAAAAATGAATGTTGAAATGGATTATACAGCACATCGCACTAGAATTTTTTGATTTTTAGAAGGCCATTTTAGATTCCATCCCTTAGTATCAGATCAGGATTGCGTGTGTTAGTAAATATAAATATACTGTAGATTTGAAGATGCTGCTGGATTAGCACTAGCGTTAGATAACAGTTATTGGGGTTGTTCCACAGAGCATTTGTTTATGTTTAATGTTTCAGCTGATGCATGTTGAAGATGTTTGTCACGCTTACAACAAAGATTGTGGTTTTTAGCTGCAAGGTTTTATTTATGACATTTGATCCTGATGAGTATCTTTTAAATGAGTTCTGCTACTTACTGTGATGGAATCTGTATGTTTTTGCCTGATTATCAGTGTTATTTGGGTCATAACTGAAATTGTCAAAAGCTTCATCTTTAAGTAAATTGTGATATTCATTTCAAATAATTATACAATTGAAGCCTGCAAAAACTGCTAAAATTTGATTGATTGCACATTTAATTTGAAACAATCTTATGTCTCCTCCTTTTCTGGTTTTCATTTATTTAGGTCTCCTCCTTTTTGGAAAGGTTGATGCAATGAAACATGTCACTCAGCAGCAGAGACCGTTAGAAAATATTTGAACTCAGTAACTCCAGAATTTATGACAAAGTTTACCTCTTGTTCACATTCCATCCCTACAGAAAGTTTGTTGTGTATGTCAGCAAAAGCTTACCATATTCTTTTAACTATTTCAGGTAGATTTTAGGGAAATGGAGTGTGATGAACTGGGGATTATACGTAAATGAACTACGTTTGCAATCAAAAACATCACAGTTATTGGAATTAACATGTCTCAAATGTTAGAACGGTCTGCCAAAGTGTTCCTGAACAGGCGCCAGGGGAAACACAAACTTTGAGCGGAGCACGAGTGAAAAGCCGCAGAATCCCCTCAGCGTCACAAGCAGTGACACCGGGCCGAGGGGAGGAGGGGTTTAAAGATCTGACTGAGGTTCACACGCACAGGATTATTCCCACCACCAAGTGCATGCAATTATCACACATCTACCTGAATGTGCTAGAGCTCTGGAGAATGTTGGCACTTTCAAACACCTGGAAACAGAACACCAGGGAGGTCTAAAGTGTCAACCTCACGTAGAAAGGCGCGCTGACTTGGCAAATGAAAACACCATGAACTAAAGCCAAGAAATCTTCCATTTGGATGTACACTAGAGGGCACTGCTAAACTTGGGTTGACAATCATTTCAATTGACTGAAAATATCTGAAATTAGGATTTATATATCTTTATCACTGTGCCAAGTTAGCTATTAGTACATAGGAGAAAGAATAACACACCAAAAAAAAAATTCTTGGGCACAGATGCAAGAGCCGATACATTGAAAATTCAAACAAAGCAGATGTCAAAAAAGGTTTTATTAAATACCATTCTTTTAACCAGTTTGTCAATAGTAACAGTTTTAAACTCAAGACGGTTTGAGTTTTGACTCCCCAGCAGCCTGCAGTTAGTCAAGTCGGGTCAAATGTTGTATTCTATAATGAGTTTACCAACTGATTCCTATAGCAGACATTATGGCAGAGGTTTTGAAACCTTTCACACCAAGTTAAATAACAGATCATATTATGGTTTTCCAAATGCCTTAAGAGCTAAATCAGGTCTATATCAGGCTTAAAGGTAAACCAGGTCTAAAATGAGACTATAATATATGGCTAAAATGATCCTAAAAATACGAGAAAATCATGCACTTAGTCCAAAACTGCATTTATTGAGACAGGGTTTCGATTGCAAATGGATCTACCTCAGTTCGTTCTAAAATGAGACTAAAGCATTACTAAAGATAGTGCTACAAAATTGAGGACAAAAACCTTAGCAGAGCTAGGTGGGCTTGATGAACTTTCAACCCTTGATTGAGTCTTTAATCTTGATCATAGGCTGGAGTTCAGAAGAGAAGTTGGTTCATGGGGACATCAGGTGTGTACCATACTTAACATAACATACAGCCCATGACGACTCTAGAGGTCTCAACAGTGATTTCTGGTGTATCAAAGGTACAGCATCAGCATGTCCTGCTACAGTTGGCAAGGACTAGAAGACAACCGTGCAACCGCTGCTTTAAAGCAACAGTAACTTTGGAGCTGTCACCAGCATTATTGTTGTGGCCTGTGTTGGATCCCGATATAAAGTATCCTATTTCTGAACATGGGAATAGATACATTTAGGCCATACTGTTGAGTATTATAACCAAAGGGCAAAAAAGTCAGGTTTGTGGAGCTGCAAGCCCCACTCACTGTGTTTGTGAGCATTCACAATGAAAACTTTTATTTTTTAAAACTTAAAAAAACATGCTTTTTGGTTTATTTTTTACCAAATGTTACGAATCAAATAAAAAAGGAAATATATAAACAAAATGTATCCTTTTAGTATAAATTGTATTTATTTATTTATATTCAAAACCTTGAACTTTGAACCTGTGGCATATCTGTAAATCAGATACAGTCAGGAAAGCAAAGATTGGCCCATGCTGTGTTGAATGGATTTCAGCAGGAGACACATGAATTTAAAGCAGAGATCATGACTTTGTACGCAGGGTGAGCTATGACCACTCACTCGGATTTATGAAGCCTGCTTTTAGTCGTCTGCAGCGGGGTATAAAATGTTCTTTGAAGATACAGGAGAAGTAATTAAATTGCTTTTATTAAGAGGTTTATAGAGATTACGTGTCGACTCCGCTGCAAGAGGATGATAAATACTGGATGATAAGAAAAGGTGACACTCTTCTTGCCTTGCATACAACAGGATATTATTGCCTAATGTTGGCCAGCAAAATTTGAATGAAATAAGTACTTTTGCATGTGTCTCCTCTGTCATCACGCTGTTAAGGTCCATGTCATTCCCCAATTGCAACCAAAAAAATCACTGGAAATCTGGCCCGAGGACTACGCAGAGTTGGCATTCGAACACACACATCCATGTTTAATCAATATGCATAAGTGGATTCCTGAATAAGTCAATATGGCGTTCCAGCAGCACCAAAAGCATGCAGCCGCACATATGGGATCAATGGTGGACACATCACAGGGTAGGAAATGTGCTTGGAGCGGTGTTATCGCACCTGTACGCCCGGCAAGGATTTAAAACGCAACTCAGCACTGGAGGAGCGAATGATTGTGACAAAAAATGATGCCCAATCCCAACGTCACAAAAGCCAGCTTAATGGTAAATGCGAGCCACACTGAAACAAATATGCAAATTACACAATGCACACTTTTAATTTTCTATACACCACAGGCTAAATTGTGAATGTATGTCATGTAAAATCGTGTTGCAGGAGTGAATTCTTTCATTGATGTTTCCTTTCATCGGATCAGGAGCTGGTTGTAGCATTTGTGTCAATACAAATGTATGCCAGTGATATATACTGTACGTCATCAATATTCGATTACATGTCAAGTGTAGTTTAATGTTGGCTCCACTGTCAAACTATTAGCATTTACTGTACCATGTCATCTAGGGGCAAATTTAAAAAAATAAAACATTTTAGATAATGACTTCTATAAAATATCAATTAGCCTATATGATGCATTATTTCACGTAATTCGTGTCATACTGATTTTAAGAAGCTTTAGCCATATCTCAAATGTGCTTTAGAATTAGTAAACAGCAGTAGCAAATCCCCCAAAGCATTCAAGAGGAGAAACAGTTTTGTCGTGTAATATTTTATTTCCAATCTATGGGTTTCAGAATTATCAAAAATGACCAACATAGCAATAAAAATCTGTGTTTTGACTGTTGAAAAGTCCTCAAAATGTTGTCTATACAGCAAGACACTGAAACCATGAATCATTGAATACACAAAACATTTATTTCTCTCTTTATTTTTTTCTCTGCCCGATTTTATGTTACATATTTCTCTATTAGTCTATGTTTATAAATGTTAACAAGCTGCTTCTTTGTCAAATGTTTAATTCTTTAATTTAATAAAAAGATTAGAATAATTGTGTTTTTGTTTTTTTAAAACGACCAAAAAAAAACACTATGTTCCGAATGTCTATGGCGCTGACTAATTAAACCACCGGACCAGACTTTACTCAGTATATAGGCAACAATAAAGTATAAACTGTGCGTTAAAATAAAACACTCATCTCGATCAAATAATGTGTGTTTATTCCTAATAGTAATTCCTATAAAAACGGTTAAAGTGCAGTGAAAGAAAGTAACTGACCGTCGGGGCCAAGCCGGGCAGCTGCAGCTCCAGTGCGCGGCGAGCCTCCACCTCGGAGCCGTTGACGCTGCTCCACGCGGCCAGAGCCAGAGTGCAGTTCGGGGGCTCGTGGTCAGCGCACGCGAGGACGCTGGTGTGGCGCGCGGGAGGCAGTGGCGCGCTTTTCTCTCCTTCGTCCATCCTCGTGCTGCTGCTCCTGCTCCTGCTGCTCCTGCGTGTGTGTGCCGCCTCTGCTCTGCCGCTGGGCTCGCTCCTCTGCTCCGTGCCTGTGCTCGTGCTGCTCCTACACCCGCAGCGGACACAGCCTGAGTGAAGAGGAGAGCTGTGGAGGGCGAGGAGCAGGTGAAGAGAGGCAGACAGGGGCAGGTGGTTAAACGGCGACATCAATGAAGTAGGATTTTCTTGACATGGCTGTCCTTGAATAGGCTGTTCTCTTATTTATTTATTTATTTATTTATTTATTTTTACTGTGTAAAATGACACAGACTTAATACCATGAGAGATGAATATTCTGCCAGCGCCTTAAACCCAGTAATCACACAGGAAGGGTTGTTCCATTTATCCAACATTATGCCTACTTATTTTCTTTCCTTAGCCTAACATTTGCAGAACTTGGCCAGTAGCCTACAGAAGTTGCTTGTGGGCCTACTGAAACATTTCAAACGTGAAAAATTATTGGACATTATTTATTATTATTATTTATTTATTATTTATTTTATATATTATTTATGGGGATTTATAATTGATGTCAGGGCGGCATTAGCAGACATAATATTTTCAGTGCATGTGCAACTGACGCAATCTAACGGGACTGAGGTTGGCATTTTGTTCTGGGACCGAGGATCTTAGTGTTCGAATAAATATTTATTTTTGACAATATAGCCTATTATTTCACTAAGGGAAAGGTTAGTATTAGATCCCTTGGTTAAGCTTAGGTCTTTGGGACATGGAACATTTAGGGAGTCCCGTAATCTAACATGTAGGTTGCACTAATGCAGTAGCCTACTGTTATCCATGGTAATTTATGTAAATGTATTCAAATAGATTTATTAGTTTATACAGTGATAATAATTATAATAGTAATAATAGTTTCATATTAGGCCGTGTATGAGGAAAGTCCTCAGAAATTTGAAAATATTGAACACAGCTGTGAATAAATGTAAAAACGCTGCCTCTTCATGTTTTCCTGGGGAAAAAGTCTATCAGTCCAGCTGCGCTTGGTTTTATTGGAGTTCTGCTAGTAGTATTGAACCACAAAATGGCCATCTTTGCAATCAAACACAGGAATAATAGTACATAAGTAGGCTTTGTATTTTCCAGTGACTCAGGGCCAGAAAACATCTCAAGGCATCACAGTTGCTGAGTGGCTAAAACCTTCAGTGCCTTATTCTGTGATAAAATGAGTTATCGGACTAGCTTTTTCATCCATTCTCTTTTGCTATGTCTGGTGCTCTGTTATTTCTATTGAAAAAGCTAGTCCGCAAGCTTTTTCAATATAAATAAATAAGAAAAGTCTTGGAGTGTGGAGTGTTTTTCTTTCACCAGTCATCACTAGTGAAGAATGTGTCAAATGCAGAGGAGTATGTTAACCTCAAGGACTGTGTGCCAATGAGTTTTCTCACAAATGAAAATGTAGCATGAGTTTTAAGCATAAAGAACATTTGAAAAGAGTAGCCGATCAATTTAATAACTTACATTATTTGATTAATTTGTTTGCTTTAAGGGTTTGGGCTTTCAATATGATGTCAATATGGTTAAAACTCTTCATTATCCCTAACCCAACACCAACAGAAATCCATCATCAAGCCTTGTATACATTATGCACATTAAAAGAGAATCCTCACCGACAATAAATAGGGCTACCAGAGCTCATGTGGTGAAGGTAAATCCTTGAAGAAATACCAGTAGATAGACTTTCAGCGAAAAACTATATTGAAGGTTACTGTCTTCTTGCATTTGTAATTTATAAATGAACAATAACGTAATTTAATTTAAATGTTTTACTGTTGCTAACCTACGCACAGACTTGGCATATCACAACATGTCGAGTACTTACTGTTCTGTTCTTTGTTTCAGGTTCCAGAAGGTAAGGTTGTGTTCTTTTCTATTGTGTTAAAGATTGTAAAGATTTGTCATTAATTACTGTCATAGCACTAATGCAAAAATGATTTTAAAAAAAGAAAATTGACTATTTAGTAAGTTAAGATTGACTTGAGTTTGGTATCTTTGCAGAAGGTGTTTACCGCAGACAAAGCAGCATCCTTTATAAGGTAGTATTACAATGCACGTGGTTCTTATGGGGATATATGGGTCTTTAGGTCAGGTAAAGCCATTACTCATCACTGATTTGGGTGCATTCATTCACAGCAAAATTTGGAGAAGCACTCTGCTTTGATTATCATGCCCACAGACTTGGCTCATCACTATAATGCAGGAAGATTAACTCCCCTACACATGTGCATGCAGAAATGTCCAAAGTATTTTTCTCCCCTCAAATAATAAGTTAAACAGATAACAGTTAAACTGGACATATCATGCAAAATCTCCTTTAATTAGCTTTAACCTTGTTTCAAAAGTGTTTCCTCATCATTAGTTTACTCAAGGTTGTATTTTGGTTGATTCCTGTCCTGCAACCAAGGCTCGAGTGCTCAGAAAATTTGACTTTGTTGTGATTCATTTAAGAACGAAAACTCCGGACTTCCAGGTATGGCACAGGTGTAAACAATTGCACACGTCTGTCAGCCAACATTTTCCTAAAAAGATCTCAGTTTCACCCACAAAACCTCAACATATTAGGAGCAAGATCCTGTGAGACTAAACAGAGAAAAAACAAGAAAGGCAGCTTAAACAAGCACCCTCCACGATGCAGACTAGCCAGGCCCCCGCAGGCCGTACAGAAGAGAGAACAAAACTTTACAACAGCTGGCCCTCTTGTTATGTGCAATGCGGCATAACAGGGCGTCATTGAGAGCTGAGGTGAAGGCTGGGAGCGACACCCGCTTCAACAAAATAGAAGCAGATGTGGTGGGCATAAAGGCGGGAGGAGACGGCAGGCGTGTCGCTGGGACGGAGAATGAAGAGCAAGATTCTGGATTTGGAGTCCAGATCCCACAGGAACAACCTAAGACTCATGGGAGTCCCGGAGGGTGAGGAGGGGGACAACTGAGGGCTATCTTAAGACAGTGATCCTGGAACTCCTTCATCGTCCAGGAGTGATCCATTGTAGAAAAAGATTCAGTTGTAGTAATCTGGACACAATTCTTTTAGAAAAACAGAACATTTCAACCGAGCGGAACCTCCTGATTATTGTTTCCGCCAGGTGGGCAGGGTCTACTCAGACTAGAATAAAATCTCAGAGTCCTCAGACTTGATCTGCTGATTGAGAATGACTCTTTTTCAAAAAAATAAAAATAAAATACAATTAATAAATAACAAAAATAAATAAACAAAAATGTCTAAATTAACAGCCTGGAAACTTAGAAAACAACAAGCTGAAAGAGCAATATCTAAAATACAAGGCAAGCCAAGTAAGTTAAGACAAAATTCAAGCTTCATTTGAATCTTTCTACAAAGAAAGTTTTCTCTAAAATGTCACGAGATAAAGAAGAAAATAAATTCTTTCCTGGACACTCTCAAACTGTTCCTCATATTGACCTATTTCTATTCTGAATTTTAATTATCGTAGATAGACCTCAATTGTGTCCAAAATGGAACAAATACCCCCAAATATAATTCACACCGATAAGACATGATTTATTAAAAAATGTCGAACACAAGTTAACATAAGACAATCCTTACACATAATGAGTCATATACAAAAACATCAAAACAAAGCTGTAATAATTAGTTTGGACGCTGAGTAAGCTTTTGATTCTGTGAGCTGGCCTTATTTATTTAAAGTGTTGAACAAATTTCAAATAGACGACTTGAGGCTCTTTCCGATGGTCTATCAAGAAATAAAATCAATGGTCACCTGACAGATCCACCGATCCAGTGACTCTGGAAAGAGGGGTGAGGCAGGGTTGTGCCTGGTCCCCCCTCTTGTTTACTTTGTATTTGGAATCATTGGCCCAATATATTTGACAATTAAAAAGCAATGAATGGTGTTACAATTGGCGAGACAGAACACAAAAGTGCCTGCTACGCAGATGATGTTATTGGACCAAACCAGAAATGTCCATACTTAATGTGCTGCATTTCTTTCATAATATTGGTCCAACATCTGGATAAAAACTGATTGTATATAAAACAAAAATTCTTACTGGCAACCTCCCATGACTTTTAGAAAGATCTATCCATTTAAATGGCAAGCAGAACCTCTTAAATATATAGGTATAGTTCTCCATAAAGGTTTGTCAACCATCCATTGAGAAAAACTATACCCCTCTTTTCTCCACCATAAAGAAATAATTTCTAATGCACACTTACAACTTTAAAAGCCCAAATCGCTGTACAGCAAAGTGCAATAATACATATGTACAAACAATTAAAATACATATAATGTTAATAAAATAATGACTAAGCTCAGTTCGTGTTTAAAAGGCCAGAGAGAAAAGGTAGGTTTTTAACATGCAGAGGCTGTTCCAGAGCCTGGGCCCCGCCACAGAGAAAGCGCTGTCCCCTCTGCTTTTCAGCTTTGACCTGGGCACATCCAGGAGGAGCTGAGAGGAGGAGCATGGTACGAGCTCTGATTTTTTTTTTCTATTTTTTAACAAACTCACAACAATTAGAGATAAACTAAGTGAAATTCCTCCTACTATTATCACTGAGCAATCCCAAGCTGTAAAACTAGTCCCATATAAAACCATCAGTTCACTGCTGTTGATCATGCAGAGATAACTTCAGCCATTATTTCCTTAAGTCAATTTAAATTTAAATTTAAATCATTCTTATAGATTATATTCTTAAACTAGTAAATACTTCATCAAAAAGCAGTTATGTCCCACAATCCTTCAAACATGCAGTCATTAAACAACTCTTGAAAAAGCCTTACCTTGACTGTAGACCTATTTCAAAAACCATTTGTCTCCAAAATCCTTGAAAGAGTTTGCAGTTAAAAAGCTTAGACGCCACCTACAGGACAATAATTTACTTTGAAGTTTTCTAGTCAGGGTTTCAGAGCTCACCACAGCACTGAAACTGCACTAGTTAAAGTCACAAATGATTTGTTATTAGCTGCTGCTGATGGACTGGTCTCAAAACCTGGTTCTATTGGACGTCAGTGCAGCGTTTTGACAGCATCGACCACAACATTCTACTGCAGATGTTAGAATGTGATGTAGGTGTCAGAGGGACAGACCTCAGCTGGTTTGAATCCTATTTATCGGATAGGCACCAGTTTTTTTTATATTAACCAGAGAGCCTCACCTTTGTTCTAAAGTAACCCTACGGTGTGCTTTTCATGCTGCCGTCAGGTAACATTATCAGAAAGCATGGAATTAACTTCCACTGCAATGCAGATGACACACAGCTGAGGTTGACTGATCAAGTAGACTGACTTAGTTGGCTTGTGTGAAGGATATAAAAACCTGGATGTCACTTAATGATCTGTTTCTTAACCCTGAAAAAAACGTACTAGGCCCTAAATTTACTACAAGACTCTTTAACCAAGCAGATAGTCACACTGGACAATGTCAGTGTAGCCTCCAATTTTACTGTAAAGAAAGTCTTATTTGATCAAGAGCTCCGTCATTCAAAGCGCATATAAATCAAGCCCACTTTCATTTGCGTAATGGCTGAATAGCTAAAATCAGAAAGGTCTTGCCTAAAAGCTAAAAACGTATCCATGCATTTGTAACATTCTAGATTAGACTACTGTAACTCCCTGCTCACAGCGTGTTTCCTAAAAGCTCTATAAAAAGCTTTCAAATCTGATTCAAACTGAGCAGCAGCAAGTGATTACTAACAACGGAACTAAAAAGAAAAGGGCACATTACACCGTGGGGCTCGAGCCTCTCTTCACTGGTTTCCTGTTGATTTTAAATCATCCTCCGGACTTATAACCGAGCCATAAATGATATCCCCTAGCCTCAAGAGATGTTATATTTTTTTCAAAACAATACATTTTTGTAACGACCCAAAATTCACAACAGCAGTTGTCTTGAAGCGCGCGACACTGACAATGTTCATAGGAAATTAGCAAATGTCCCAACATCCCATCTCCTTAGACCCTCCTTCTCGGCGAAGGAAAAACTACCAAAACTCTTTGGGAGAAAGTAGAATCTTCGGGGATTACCACAGATAAGAAGAGATCCAATTACCACAGACGGACAGACTGATGCGCTTTTATTTTCTGCAGATAGATTGTGGAGCCAGAACAACTCAGAGAGGAGAGAGGGTGGCTCATCAAGAGACAGTTCATCCAGGCAGATGAAGATCGGTTCTCATATAGTATCATATCATCCAAACAGAGAACTTCCTCTCTCAAAATGCTCGACTTCTAGTTGTCCCAAGAGTCTGCAAGCACAATAGGAGGTAGAAACGTTTAGCTACCAAACTCCTGGTGTTATGGAATCACAGCTCCCTGTCCATGGTAAAGAGCCAGAACACAATGTCTTTCCTTTAAGAACAGGCTTAAAACCTTTGCATAGAAATGAAAAACCTATAGTTTCTTTAGCTATGCTGCCCTAGGAGCAACTATGCTGGGGGAAGTATGGCGGCTTGAGCACTATCCCCTGCTTCCTCCTACTTTTCCTATCAACAATATTTAATATTTTAGTTCACCTGTAATCTGTTCATTGCTGTTTACATGTTTTACTCCTTATTCCACTCCTCTTGGGGAGTGGTAGTCTGCTTCAGACACTGATGATGCTGCTACAGTGACAACTGCATGTTAGATGCCCCATCTTACGACTTTGACTTGTTGACCCGGATGCTCTGTTATCTGTTTAAAAATGTGCTAACGAGTATAAAAGTTATTCACAGATATTTTGAGAACTATTTAAAGCATCTTGAAGAATTGTTCCACAGAAGCAACTAGAATTGTGTTAATATTTTTCTAATAGTTTTTATTTCTGTTTACTTACGGCCCAGACTGAAACTTCGGCAGGATGTGACCACGAACATTCCCAAGAAAAAACCCTCAGTATGCTCTATTTGTATATGTAAATTATCATTATTATTATTTGCCTTTTTTTGTTTGTCCTGAGAAGGGAACTTAACATAAATGTGTGTGCATGTGTGTGTGAGTGTGTGTGTGTGTGTGTGTGTGAACATGCATGCATTTTTAATATCCGTCTATCTAGCTTGCTATCTGTCATGTTTGCCTCAAAATTCTACAAGCAATACTCCATAATGACAATGTGAAAGAAGGTTGAATTCTTTGAAAATGTATTAAAAATAAAAATAGCACAGGTACATAAGTACCTCAATACTTTGTTGAAGCAGGTTTGGCTCTAATTACAACTTCAAGTAGTTTTGAGTATAATGCTACAAGCTTGCCGCACCTATTTATGGGCAGTTTCTCCAATTCTTCTTTGCAATACCTCTCAAGCCATTCACATTCATGACCACAGCCATTTTCAGAGAAGTTCAATTGCTTGATCATAAAACACAAAAACAGACAGAACACAACCAGAGAGCAGATTTTAAAATAAAAATAAAAATAGACATCAACTACACTTGTCGGTGTAATCCCTCATTCGTCCAGGAGTGTTCCATTGTAGAAAAAGATTCAGTTGTAGTCATCTGGACTCGCGAAAAGCGATACGTTTCGACTCTCATCCAAGAGTCATTTTCAATCAGTGAAGTCTGAGAACTCCTGTTTATATCCTACTCTGTGAAAGCCCTGCCCACAAGGCGGGACCTCCTGATAATGGCCCATCAACTACACTATTAAATTAAAATAAAATAAAAGTCCCATTTGGTCCGTAATCGGTCAAATTTGTTCATTTCCAAATTAAGTTGGAATGTCATTTTTTTCAGATATGTCATATAAGTCTGATATCTTTTATTTTGTCAGTTGTCCTTGATTGTCGGTGGGGTTTGTGTCATCCATTTCTTTGTTATGGCCTTTTTTCCTGCCGCCAAAAGTAAATTCCAAAGGTATCCAATTATTGTGTCCATGGCAGGAGTTCTGTGGCCCAAGTACATAGTTCTAAAATTGAGAGGGATGGTAATGTCAAAAACAGTTTGCAGTGCATCATTTATTTCAGTCCAATATTTTTGAGCAACGAGACAGTCCCAAAACACGTGATATTGGTTTGTCTCCTGGCTGCTAACGTTTCTCCAACAGTTTTTATTTCCTTGTGAATAATTGGCACATTGACACGGTGTTATATAAAGCTTGACACATTTTTCCAACAAAACTCTCTCCAGACGATGTTGCGGTCCTCCACTAGGATGTACACACATTTTCCCACTCTTCATCCGTCAAAACAAGACTAACTTCTCTTTCCCATTTGTTTTTAATAAATTTAGTAGAGTATTTGTCCAAATTAGTAATGCATTGATACAATTTTCAAATTATTCCCCTCGAAAGTTCTAGTTTATAAGCCTTAATAAATATTTAATTCAGAGGGTTACAATGTCATTACCTTGTTTAATTTTGTGGTTATAATAACTCCTTATTAATAAATACCTAAAAAAGTCCTGTTTTTTTAAGCCAAAGGTGTCTTTTCAACATATCAAAGCTTCAGATCTTTCACAATCTGGTAAAAAACAAAAAACCTTTTATACCAGTTTAAGATTTTAACTTCTTTTTTTAGTTTGCATGTTTTGATTAGCTCCTTCCACTTCTTCCAAAAGACTCAACCGTCATCTGCCACTAAGGTCTGTACAGGAACCCCCTTGGCACCACCCCACTCTCAATATCTATCCATTGAGCTTCATATTTTGGATCACATCAGTACAACAACGCTCATATCTGAGCTGAAATTAAGTTAAGCCCCAGCCTCCTTTTTCTTTTTATAATTGTAAAGTTTTGAATCGGATACATGTTTTTTTCCCCTTGCCATACAAATCTTGAGTATGTTTGTTTTATTCTACTCATCAAACAGCCGGTTGGGGACGGAAACTGGGAGAGTCTGGAACAGATAGAGATATCTTGGCAATGAGATCAGTTTTAAGTAGAGGATAAGGCTCCATTTTTCAATGTTCCTTTTTTATAGTAGTAAAAAGAGGGGTATATTTTTTTGCCAAAATTTTTCATAGATCTTTTTGTAGTACCACACCCAAATATCTAAGAAACTTCGTTTGCCCCTTAAATGAATAGGTCTTTCTAAAGGTCAAAGGGGGTTGCCAGAATGATATCATTTCAGTTTTTTGTGCATTCATTTTGTATCCAGACATTGGACCAATTTTTTGAAGAAAGTGCATCATGGGCATGGAAATTTCTGGTTTGGTCAAATATAATAGAACGTTGTCTGCGTGGCAAGCCATTTTATCTTCCAATATAATTGTCCAATATATTGGGCCAGTGGTTCCAGATTCAAACAGGAGGGGGGGCCAGACACAGCCCTGCCTCACCCCTCCTTCTAGAGAGATTTGTCAGATGACCATTGATTTTAATTCCATCGTAAAGAGCCACAATATTTTTATGATTAAATCGTCTATTTGAAATTTGTTTAGCACTTTAAATAAATACTGCCAGTTAACAGAATCAAAAGCCTTCTCAGCAGCCAAAATAAGTATTACAGCTTTATTTTGTTTTGTTAATTATCTGTAAGGATCATACTACCTTAATTTTCGGGCTATAGAGCGCTCCTAAATAAAAACTGTGCCAACAAAATTTACAAATAAAAAATAAATTGTACATATACGGGTCGCACCTGTTAATAAGCCGCAGGTGCCCTAGTTGTAACATGAGATATGTATACATGAAGATGGTCCATGGTAGTTAATTCTCATTTCCGTGCGGGGCCGGTTATAAAATGCAGACTGTTGTATCATATGTCCGAGCGTCCAAATTCAGTTCCTTATTAGACAAATTTCTCTGTGAATATAATTTTGAGTGTAATAAAACACACAGAATTTAGAAGTTTAACATATAGAGAATACATCTGAGCTATCCCTACTGTCCCCGCTGTCTTTGATTACTCTGTGTGAGCTGATTTACCTGTGTCTGTGTTTTCACATCTGGTTCGAGCTGCTCCTACGCTTGTACTTAGCGAGTGATTGTTACGTTGTAACATGAGATATTTACGCAGAAAGATTGTCCACGGTAGTGATGCACACATTGTCTTTTGACCCGCGGCTCAGGTCAGGCCAAGAAAGTCTCATTTAATCGCGGCACATTCTACCGTATATCGCATGTGTGTCTTTGCGTTTAGCCACGTCTAGATTCAGTTCCTCCTTTGACTAGTCTCTCCGTGGCCCACACCTGTTCCACTTCACACCTCTGCTTCGGCCTTTCAGCTCACCACTCCACCTGGACTCACCCATCCCCCCAGCACACAGTCCCCCGGCCAAGCACTTGCTGTCACGGCAGCACAGGTGAGAAGAGAGATGAAGAGGAGTCACGTGTGGAGTTATGGAGCATGTCTTCAACATGAGCCTGAAGCTGAGGGTGGTACCACAGGTCTGGAAAACCTCCTGTGTGGTACCAGTGCCCAAGACACCGCGCGCCAAAGACCTCAACAGCTTCAGGTCAGTGGCTTTCACGCCCCATCTGATGAAGACACTAGAGCGGCTGGTCCTGGACCACCTCCGCTCCACCGTGAGCTTCAGCCATGGACCTGCTGCAGTTTGCATACCGCCCTGGCATCGGAGTGGAGGACGCTGTCATCTCCCTGCTGCACCACTCTCTCTCTCACCTGGAGAAAGCCTGGCAGCGCTGTGAGGATTCTGTTTTTTTCTCTCCAGCGCCTTCAACACCAATCCAGCCGTTGCTCCTGAGGGACAAGCCTGGAGACGTCCATCATCGGATCATCACGGGCGACGACAATGCAGAGTACAGAGGACTCGCGCAGGACTTTGTGGACTGGTGTCAGCAGAACCACCTCCTTATCAACGCGGGGAAGACCAAGGATAGTGATAGTGGTGGACTTCCGCAGACGCCACTCTGCAGCCCCCCTCACCAGTGAACATCCAGGGAAGGGACATTGAGAGAGTGGACTCATACAAGTACCTGGGTTGTAGAAAAAGATTCAGTTGTAGTCATCTGGACTCTGTTTTAGAAAAAAACAAAACGTTTCAACTCTCATCCAAGAGTCATTCTCAATCAGAGAAACAAGTCTGAGAACTCTTGTTTATATCCTACTCTGTGAGAGCCCTGCCCACAGGGCGGGACCTCCTGCTAATGGCCCATTGAAACTGGGATGGGCCTATTGTTCTATTGTTCCTCTGCCTCACCTTGAGTGCCTATTTAGCATCCGAATGCCAGGGCGTCTCCAGGGTTTCAGCAGACCATTATAAACAACGGGAAGGTTGAATCTTAAACCCTCCATTACGATTTAATGAAGGATTCTCTTTTTTAACAAAGATTGCGTCCTTAACTTCCTCTTTCAAACCATCTTTTTTCCCTTGCTCAGAATCTCCACCTCACTGTCTTCAATAGAGTGGTTTTGTGGCTTTTCAAGATGAAGATTGCACAGCGCTCTGGGGTCCTGAAATCCTTTGCGTCTAAGTCTTCTGTAGCTGATAAAGCTACTTATGTGGGAAGTGGCTGTTTAGTCTCCCCTATGTACCGCTCTTACAACTTTCTTCAACTGCATTGGATAGAATACACTACATTGCTCTGTTTTTGTGTCGGCATCTTGTCCTTAGGGTGAACGCAGTTTTTGTTGATAACTTAACGTGTTGCCTGGTTTGAAATAAATTCAGGGGACTTCGTTTCTGTTGTCTAAAAATTTGTTATGCAGTTTTTCTGACTCTAGTCCTGAGACATAAGGGATTCTCAGAGACACCCCTTCTTCTTGGTTGTCTCCTGTTTCCCTTTTGTCCGCTGCTTTTGGTCCTGCTTCATTGGTTGTCTCTTCCTACTTTATTTTTGTTCAGAGACCCCAAGTCGGGTATCCACAGGCTGAGAGATAGCATTCCGGGCGTGTGTTTTCCTCTTTCAATCTTCTTGCCCTCTGAGCTGGTGGCACCGCTTGTGCTTCTGTGTTGTAGTGTTGTCTGATCACTCCCAGCTAGTAATGCTGTAGTGGGTGGTTTAGAGCCAAAGAAGCAGGTACTGGTCAGTGTGTGTGGGTTTCCTATATACTTCTATCTGGAGCTATCCGTCTTCTCCTTTGATAGTGGAACAATCAAGAAAGCCAAGCGGTTCTGTTCGGCTTTGCATAGCTCCTCTCTTGACTAAACCTGATGTGTGGGTCCACTGCATTGATGTGCTCGCGTGAGAAGGCTTCCAGCTCTTGTTTGTATCTTAATTGTTGACACAAAAGTGTCACGTCTCCACGTACCCTCACTCGAAGCACTAGTACCTCAAAGACTTGGAGCAGCATGCCTGAAGAAGGACGTCAGTGCCTTCTTCTCAAAATGCTCCATGTATATCAGTTGGGCCACCCCTCCATCTTTGGTGAGAGACGGGCGAGAGCCCATGGCACAGCCGTGGATCTGTTTCTGTAAAAATGTCCCCGGAATTGAAAGTATGTGGTGTTAAGACAGTATTGTCTAGTAGTTAAGACAGATGTGGTTCTTAGGTGTCAGTTTTTGCAACCCGACTACCCGCGTTAGTGTCAGTTTGCGTCCTCGATGGTCCTTCCTGCAGTCTCGTCCTAACCGCTGCTATCTGCCTCAGAGGTCGGGGATGCAGGTGAAGAGGGACACAATCATCATAAGAAACCATCAGGTCATCTGGGTCCAATTGGAGATGTTTCACTTTGTCCACAAAAGTGTGTGTGTTTTCCACATGATGTTCCGAGTTCCCCACCAATGGTGCCAAGACATGGTTGTTTAAATGCTTTGGCCCACATTGTTTGTGATGGAATCTGTGCTGCAACACAATGGGTGTTTCATGAGTGGAACATTCTCTTTGTGAATTTTGGCAGTAGGCCATAACTATGCATGTCGTAATGGCTTCCCGCCAGTGATGATACAGTCTGTCAATACAGAAGCCTGTCTATCACCTCCTCTTTTTCAAGCTTCTGTAAACAGTCTATCACCTTCTTCTTGTGGCCACTGGTCGGGTCTCTTTTCAAGATGTTCGTATGTGGCTGGGCTCCTCGAGCAGGCTGTGGACTTTGGCTTCATAATCAGCTGTGTTCAGAATCACAGTTGCAGCGCCCCTTGTCTGCTGGAAAGAATGTTTTACCTGCTGTCCATCTTTTTGTTAGTGCTGAGAGTGCCTTCCTCTCCTCAGATGTGATATTTGAAGGATCGGAGGTTTTGTCCGCCGCTCTACAGAGTAGCTGCGAGTGACCCGTAACCTCAGAGTCTGCAGCCTCAGTTTCTGTCATCTTGTTCGTTTCTCCCTTATGGCCCCATTTCTGTGGCTGTGATGTAGTCTTCTGTAGGGATGTGTTTTAGAACCAGTAATTAGAAATAGTTTGAGCCCTTTGGTGAGCACGTCTTTCTCTGCCTCTTTTTTTATTCTTCAACAATACAGAGTTGCGCCAGACACCATGAATCCTCCACAAACTGACGAATCTTTTTTCTACACTATGGAACACACTCCTGGGATGAATTGAGGGATTACACCAACATGTTTCTAAGAATTTTGGGGAAAAAAACCTTGGAACTAGTTCGGGAACTTGAATCCACAGCCAGAAAGAATTAGCAGGATAACAGGAACCATTTGAGGTTCAATCTCAGATGCAGACAAAACAATACAATCCCGAAGAGAACCTACAGATCAAAACCACCAGTTAAAGGACACAGAGCAGAGAAGATCTGGAGGAAGAACTTAATGCAGCTATGCTCAGTGAAAGGATCCAAGAAAAACAACTTTAGAATTGTTAGCCTGAAAGACAGAACAGAAACTTTGCAGAAGAAATTAACCAGCGTCCTCCCTGAAGGAAGCCTTCAAGAGGGTGATGGATTTTACACAGACAGCACAGGAAGCGCAGCACAGAAAGAGCAAGGAACGCCAAATCAAGAAGTTTAACATCCTCTTGAATAAAAAGGAAGCAGGTAAGGACCAGCATGACAGAAGTATAGGGACAGACCGAAGTAAGACCAGCAAAAAACAATTGGAATCAAGAACCTATCAGACCGCGTCCTGTCTCAGGCAGAGAAAGACGTGCTCTCCAAAGGGCTCAAACTTTTCTATTACTTCTAAACACATCCCTACAGAAGACTACATCACAGCCACAGAAACAGCCATCAGGAACAACAAGATGACAGAAACTGAGGCTGCAGACCTGAGGTTACGGGTCACAGCTACTCTGAAGAGCGCCAAACCTCCTCCTTCAAATATCACATCTGAGGAGAGGAAGGCACTCTCAGCACTACAAAAAGATGACAGCATAAACATTCTTCCAGCAGACAAGGGGCGCTGCACTGTGATTCTGAACACAGCTGATTATGAAGCCAAAGTCCACAGCCTGCTCGAGGACCCAGCCACATACGAACGTCTGAAAAGAGACCCGACCAGTGGCTACAAGAAGAAGGTGATAGACTGTTTACAGAAGCTTGAAAAAGAGGAGGTGATAGACAGGCTTCTGTATTACAGACTGTATCCTGGGGAAGCCATTCCATGCATTTATGGCCTTCCCAAAATTCACAAAGAGAATGTTCCACTCAGACCCATTGTGTGCAGCACAGATTCCATCACATACAATGTGGCCAAGCATTTAACAACCATCTTGGCACCATTGGTGGGGAATTCGGAACATCATGTGGAAAACACACACACTTTTGTGGACAAAGTGAAACATCTCCAATTGGACCCAGATGACCTGATGGTTTCTTATGATGTTGTGTCCCTCTTCACCTGCATCCCGACCTCTGAGGCAGTAGCAGCGGTTAGGACGAGACTGCAGGAAGACACCACCTTACAGGAAAGGACCAAACTGACACCTGAACACATCTGCAAACTACTAGACATCTGTCTTAACACCACATACTTTCAATTCCGGGGACATTTTTACAGACAGATCCACGGCTGTGCCATGGGCTCGCCCGTCTCTCCCATAGTGGCCAACTTATACATGGAGCATTTTGAGAAGAAGGCACTGACGTCCTTTTCAGGGCATTGCTCCAAGTCTTTGGTACCGTTACGTGGATGACACTTTTGTGACAATTAAGAAACAAGAGCTGGAAGCCTTCTCAGAGCACATCAATGCAGTGGACCCACACATCAAGTTTACAAGAGAAGATGCAAAGGAGAAAAGCTTGGCCTTTCTTGATTGTTCCACTATCAGAGGAGAAGACGGGAAGCTCCAGATAGAAGTATATAGGAAACCCACACACACTGACCAGTACCTGCTCTTTGGCTCTAACCACCCACTACAGCATAAGCTGGGAGTGATCAGAACACTACAACACAGAGCACAAGCGGTGCCCACCAGCTCAGAGGGCAAGAGGAAAGAGGAAACACACGCCCGGAATGCTCTCTCAGCCTGTGGATACCCGACTTGGGCTCTGAACAAAGTGAAGAGAACCAATAAGCAGGACAAAAGGGACAAAAGGGAAACAGAACCAAGAAGAAGGGGTGTCTCTATCCCTTATGTCTCAGGACTGTCAGAAAAACTGCAACAAATTTTTAGACAACACGAAGTCCCTGTTTATTTCAAACCAGGCAACACGTTAAGACAAAAACTGGTTCACCCTAAGGACAAGATGCCGACACAAAAAACAGAGCAATGTAGTGTATTCTATCCAATGCAGTGAAGAAAGTTGTAAAGAGCGGTACATAGGGGAGACTAAACAGCCACTTCACAAGAGGCTTTTATCAGCACAGAAGACACGCAAGTTCAGGACCCCAGAGCGCTGTGCATCTTCATCTTAAAGCCACAAACCACTCTATTGAAGACAGTGAGGTGGAGATTCTGAGCAGGGAAAAAAGATGGTTTGAAAGAGGAGTTAAGGAGGCAATCTTTTGTTAAAAAAGAGAATCCTTCATTAAATCGTAATGGAGGTTTAAGATTCAACCTTCCCGTTGTTTATAATGGTCTGCTGAAACCCTGGAGACGCCCTGGGCATTCGGATGCTAAATAGGCACTCAAGGTGAGGCAGGGAACAATAGAACAATAGGCCCATCCCAGTTTCAATGGGCCATTAGCAGGAGGTCCCGCCCTGTGGGCAGGGCTCTCACAGAGTAGGATATAAACAAGAGTTCTCAGACTTGTTTCTCTGATTGAGAATGACTCTTGGATGAGAGTTGAAACGTTTTGTTTTTTCTAAAACAGAGTCCAGATGACTACAACTGAATCTTTTTCTACAATGGAACACTCCTGGACGAATGAGGGATTACACCGACAAGTACCTGGGTGTTCATCTGAACCACAAACTGGACTGGACTCATCACACAGACGCACTGTACAGGAAGAGCCAGAGTCGACTCTACCTCCTAAGGAGACTCCGGTCCTTTGGAGTGACAGGGCCACTCCTGAGGACGACTCTGTGGTGGCATCAGCCCTCCTGTACGGTGTGGTCTGCTGGAGCAGCAGCATCACAGAGAGGAAGAAGCTGGACAAAGTCATCAAGAAGTCCAGCTCCGTCCTGGGCTGTGCTCTGGACTCGGTGCAGGAGGTGGGGGATAGAAGGGTCCTGGCTAAACTCACGTCTATGCTGGACCATGAGTCTCACCCCCTGCACCTGCAGGACACTCTGTTCGCTCTGGAGGGCAGCTTGAGAGACAGACTGATCCACCCTTGCTGTGTGAAGGAGAGGTTTCGCAGGTCTTTCCTTCCTGCTGCTGTCAGACTTTACAACAAACACTGTTAGTCCTGAACGTGTCATTTAGCTTTCATAATCATGTGCAATACTGTTATACCCCTGTGCAATACTGTTATACTGCAATACTGTGACACAATGTCAATCATCCCTGGCGCAATCTTTTCTGTCCATATGACAGCTGTAAATAAGAGTGTTCTTATTATTAAGATTATAAGAGTTTGCTTTTTTTCTAAGTCATCTGTTTTTATATGAGTTTCTTTTATAAGAGTTTTCTTTTTCTAAGTCATCCGTTTCTATTATTATACTGTGCATAATCTGTTTCTGTACCCTTTGCTGCAAACCTGGAATTTCCCCATTGTGGGACAAATAAAGGTGATCTTATCTTATCTTATCTGAATATGAGACTGATTGTAATATAACAGCTTAAAGCTTAAAATACAGAGCACATGACATGTCCCCTAGACGGTGACCACTGTCCACTGACGCTTGCGCTTCCAGGTAGAGTGCCCGGTGGCCATTAGCCAGTAAAAATCTATCATTTAGATGCACCGTTGTATGGGCCACAGGGTTCAAAGCGTGAGAAAAAAGTAGCGGCTTAAAGTCCAAAAATGATGGTATGTTATCTTGTGTTCGTCATTTGTTAATAAATACTGTCTGATCATTGTGAATTAAGTTAGGGAGTATTTGTTCCATTTGTTGACATAACTGAGGGGTATACACGATAGTCCACATTCAGAATAGAAATGGGTCTATATGAGGCACAGTCAAATCGATCGTTCCCTTCTTTAGGTATCAGGGATTTGATGGTTTCTTTCCAACTAGGAGGGGTCTGAGTGCCCAGTTGAACGTTGTTAAAAGCAAAGGAGTAAGTGTGTCTTTTAGAGCCGACCGTTACATGTATTTTTCCATTTTCCCACATATTCAATCTCACACATTTAGCAACAAGGATGAATGTAACAAGACACAGAGTTTATGTACTTAAGCAGACAATCAACATTGGGCATAAAGTCTGAGGTCAAAAACAAACAAGTCACATCACTATCATCAGTCTCTTCAAATCAACAGAAATGTATTACAATGTGATCACAATCCGAACTCACATACCTCACGCTGGTGGCTCCATCTCTTGTCGCTGTTCAGTTCTCTATGTCTTGCATCCTTGCAACCTCTGCCTCTCTCGAAGTTCTGAGCATGTGCTTTTTAGCAGTCGGCTGGGAAAGAGAACACATGTCTCAATTTTCTCCTCCTGAGCTCCTCACAGATGTGGTGGAACTTGTGTTGCTGTTGACGAACCTCGTATGGAATATCTGGGACAAAGAAGACACGCTTGCCTTAGTACTGGAGGTCTCCTTTAATGTTTGCAGCCTTCGTGACATGTTTCTTCACATGATCATTGAAAAACCTAATTTTCAGTTCTCATGGTTTATCAGTTGCTGGTCTTGGTTTGCCTAGGTGATGTGCTCTTTCTATTGTGATGGAGGGGACTTCAACTCCAGAGCCTACAAGGAGCTCTGGGATGACAAGCAGGTGATTTCCTCCCCCCGCTTTCAGCTCTCTCATGTCACTTTCAAATAGGGTGAGTTGAGCTGCACCACTGGCAGCTGTCATTTGCACTCTCAGTGACCCCATGTCACGCTGCATTTCATGTTGCAGAGTTGTCCCCTCACCCAAGTCCGGCACATCTGGGCCGGCGGAGCCCTTTACCGCCACGGGAGAAGGGCTGCAATCTGCTGCACCAAACTCGCTAGCCATGTTAGCCTCGTAAGCTTGGGAGGCGGGCAGATTTCCAATGGAGCCGCATACCGTCAGTTTTGATTGTTTAAGTCCTGTAGCATTACCAGTTTTGTGTTTCCCCGTTTTACTCATCTCTTGTTTGTCTTTTCTGGGGATATGTTGGTCAAACAATGATTTTAGACCCAATGTCTGCAGCTGCATGGCGAGAGCACCTGCTTAGCTAAACACATGTTTGCTGTGTTTCCCACATGGCAAACTGCAAACAGAACTTCTTAAGGCTGTTTTTCAACAATGGCTTCTTCTCGCCACTCTTCCATTAAGGCCAGATTTGTGTACGGAACGACTAATTGTCGTCCTGTGGACAGATTCCCGCACCTGAGCTGTGAATCTCTGCAGCCCTTCCAGAGTTACCATGTGCCTGCATCTCTGATCAGAGCTGTCCTTGTTCAGCCTGTAAGTTTTGGTGGACGTTGACATGACAAAGTGTGGAAAAGTTCCAGGAGTATGAATACTTTCGCAAGCTACTGAATATTAATATTCTATACAATATATAAATATTCCACAATATGACATCAAACGTTTCTATCTCCATGGAGAATGTTCAGTAGTAGGGTTTTACCTTTGTATATCAATGGAATTATGCAGGAGACTTTCCACCTCCAGAAAGTTACATACTGTGCCTTTAGAGTAAAAATAAAAATAAAAATTATTGTAATTATAGGTGTAATAGTTCGACATTTAACAGAAATACATGCAAAATTATTATACATAAATTTATATATATATTTACCATCTTGTAAAATTTTGGTTCACGATAGTGTAGATCTTGCATTTGCATGTTACAAATCAAAACGTTCCTTTCAAATATTATTCTCTTTGTGGCTGAGGTGGTGTGGTCTGTTTTTGCGGTGCTTTGGGCTCTTCCTGACCAGGACTTCTGCTCCAGTGGTGAGTGATTTGCAGCAGCATGATGCCAGACAGAATGGTCACTGACCTCCAGGTGAACAGGAAGTCAATCAAGGAATTTAATTGATTCTTTGACACTTTTTCCCTGTGTCTGGTGGGTTTGTTACATGTGCTCTGGATTCCCTCATTCCTCCAGCCAGGTACTCCTCACCGAGATCCAGGATCTGGAGAAGGGTCACTGACTGCTCCAGACCAGTTGTTCCACTAATGCACAGGTCTCTTCAGAGCTGTGTGAGTGTATTTTAATGGTTTATTCTTTGTATTTGGGTGTGGGTTGAATGGGTTTGGAACAGCAGAAATGTTGGGAAAATATTTTCTCTTTTATTATAAGCTACAAAGATAAAACAAATGGGGAGAAGGGCTGTATTGACAAAAATGTATATTTAATATTTTTAAATTATTATTATGCTGAGCCAACAGAAATGTGTTAAAACATGTATTTAAACTTGTTGGTTTAGGTTTAATTATCAGACAAATATGAAATGTCTGTAAAAGGAATAACAAAAGTTGAAACAATTGTTATTTTTAATAATGTTGCTATATAGAATATACTCCACATTCAAATTGTGCATATCTTCAAAACAACATTCACGATATTAAAGTTTGATATATATCAAACTTTCGATGTATTGCCCACCTGTAATGGGGAGAACAGCTTTGAAAATACAATATTTTTGCAAATGCAAATTCTGTGCAAAGCAATGACATTGTGCACATAGTGCTCCTTTAAAGTAACGTGTTTATGAACAGTGTGTTCTATGCATTTTCATATTTGCTCTTTTCCATTTGGAATAAGTTTACAAACCCCAAAACCAATACCTCCGTTCAAATCTAATCCAAAAGGACTTCTTGACTGAAGGAATAATGCTGTGGTGGTGAAAAAAAGAGAAAGTGTACTCTCATTGAGTATGAGGGTGAACAAGGCCACTATAGTGCCTTTAATGTATCACATATTCCTATCTGAAAAGGCTAAAAGTGAGGGTCAGGCTCTTTGATTAAAGTTATATAGGTGTACTTTACTGTTCTCCTGAAATAAAACAGCTAAAAATGAAAGTCCATATAGAATGAGTGCAATGGAGCCTTAACCACAGTGCCAACAGATGTTATTAAGATGTCTTTGCGCACTTTGTGGAGAGAGGAGTAAGTTAATCACATAGTATATTTTGGTTGTGGAAGAATAGGAATTTTGGAAATAGATCCATACAGTGCCCAACTCTCCATTTATGTTGCCATTCTTGAGAAATATAACCCCAACGAAATAAAAGGGAAAAAAAGTATTTTAATTTGTGGCACAGGTCCAGTGGCAGCTAAAAAAGTAATTTAGCTGCTACTGTGCAGTCGTACTAAAACGTCACAGCTATAATTGCTATTAAATGGCAATCGTGTATAACCAAACCTTTGGTAAACATAGATAAACAACATCTCATTTACATCGAGCATTTGATTTTCAGATGAGGAACTGTGTTGCTCAAGTTATTTTCTCTCAAGTGCTCAAATAAGCACATTGAAGCTCCTCTAGTTTTTACTTTCATTTTAATGCAACAGACCAAAACAAAAGCACACGCTCTATAGTCTGCACTGAAGGGACTGTAGTGTGAGTAGTCCAGCGAGTCCACATCCAAATAGTCTGTGTCTTTCCTGGTGCAGTTCAATACCTCTCCTAGTCAACATGGTCGTTGCGACTATGTTGTTGGTCGATAATAGTTTGGTGTTGAAGTGAAGTAATTTGCTTTTGCTCCAATCTGGTTATCCACTTTTGAGACAACTGTAATCCTGTCGTTGTGTTATGTCGTCCTACCTTGTTGTTATGTTGTCCTACCTTGTTGTTATGTTGTCCTACCTGTGTTATGCCCTTTTCCATTTACTGCAGGCATTTAGCTGAATAGAGTGGTCCTTGTGTAGACACTACTGGCCTAGACAAAAACATATATTTTTTTCAGCTTTTCTTATTTCAGGATCATATTTATTTTAACATAAAGTAGCTAACTAACACTAACCACAGCAAAGAATGGTTTCCAACAGGTGGGTTGAATATATTTACATAGGTGGTTTTGTTTTTAAAGTATCTACATTACCTACCATATGAATTCTACTGGACTACTTTATGTTACAATAAATATTATCCTGAAATAAGAACAGCTAGCAAAAAACAATGTTTTAATCTACGCCAGAAGTATCTACAGTATGCAAGGACAACTCTATTCAGCTAAATGTCTGCAATAAATGGAAGAGAGCATTACAATGACATGGGATGTCAACATAACACAACATAACACAACGACAAGGTAGGACAGCATAACACAACGACATGGGAAGACAACATAACACAACGACAAGGTAGGATGACAACAAATCTAAAGTGGATAACCACATAGCCAGATGACATATGGCAAAAGTTGGAGTAAAAGCAAATTACTGCTCAAAAATGAAGCGGCAGTAAACCACGTACAACACCAAGTAACAACATCGACCAACAACATAGTCTCAATGAACATCGACTTGTTTTTTGTACAAATGGTACTTTACACATACGGACTAACACTACACACGCACTCTGCACATGTGGTATTGGGATTTATGAGATTTGATTCCTTATTCTTGGTGCATGTAAAGGTAGAGTCAATCACAAGTCCACTCACCCTCTGTCTCTTCCCAGAACTGCCCTTTTGGAGCAATTTTTCACCTTTGTTTTTGAGGGAAGAAGACTCTGGCCAAGGCATTTAGTGACACTTTAAAAACACAGGAGCATCTCCTTGATATGACAACAGCTGGTGGAGCAGAGCATTATAGAATATTGATAGAAAACATTATTACAAACTTCAAAATGTTTTGTGAAATAGCAGAATGTTGGGTCTTTAAGTATTGATTATCTACATCACTGATTTTGGGTCACAAATTTTAATCCTGTTGTGTCCCTCATGCACTCAGGCATTATAGGTCAGATGATGAACCTATGTGAAAGAATGTAGGATGTGTGTGTATGCACTTTTAGCCTTCATCATTCTGCAGCCTGTGCTTTGTTCGGTAACGTTCATTTAGTTAAAGAGCTGTCTGCCCTGCACACGGTCAGGCCTAATGTTCTGGGTCAGTGTGATTATGCACTGCAATGCTCTATATAGACAGCTGTTTCATAACACGCAGCATTCTGATAAAGTAGGTCTATGACAGCAGCACGTCCTTCAGTGGGCAGGCCACGGTCAGTCATTGTGTCGTTTGTAAAAATATAAATTATTGTTTGCAGCCGTAATAATAGATAAAGCAATGAATGCAAAGGTATGAGGAAGTATTCTATGATTTAAAATAAAGATAATTTGAAATAAATTTAAGTTTCAGTTGTGTTAATGAAACAATCAGTTTGCTCATTGGTAACAGAAGACTGAAAGGAGCAAAATAATAAAATTGATCCTTGGTAAACATTGAAGATGAGACACTTGGAGAAGGGGATGCAATAAGGAATTTTACTGTTAGGTCTACATAATGATTTTGTGCCATATACTTGTGCTGCCCTCAAGAAGTCAGTAAAGATGATGTTGCTGTGACGTGTTTGCTCAGCTGATAAACAGATTTGTCTTACTACTTGGAGCAGTAAGACAACAGCGCTATCTGCAGTCCGACCTCTTCCCGGGTTTACAGTCTGGTGGATGTGTTTTTGGGTATCAGTGGCCTCCCTGATCTAATGATGGTACTTGTTTCTCCCTGTGCCTTTGATCTAAGAGCTGTCACATTCTATTTGCCTGAAGTCTAGAATTATATATTTTTTTTGCACAAATCGATATCAGTCTGGTCACTGCGTTCATTGCTGCAAGTTCAGATGGGTGTGATTGACAGGTGGATTAGCCGATCCGCATAAAAACAAACATGGCGATTTACGAAGAAAAAAATTGCAGGTTTTTGGAGAATCAATGAGCGAAGCCTAAAACTCTGTTAATCTGAAGTGAGAGAAGTTTGATTTTGTACTTAATGATAAATGACCAATGAGCTCCTCTGTTTCATATGTGTCACAGAAATAAACCAGTCTGATTGCACAGTATCATTTGAATTTGGCTTAAGAGGGAGTGGTGACCATCTTTGTAAAGAATTTAATAGAAGAAATCTGCATTCTCAGACTAAAAGTGACAAATCCACAGACATGAGTCCTGCTGTAGATCACACCTCAGATGACAGATGTTATTCTTGAGGAGGTTTTCCCTCGTGTAAAGGTAAAAAACGGCTGCTGTCGCTTAATGGCTCGTGTGCATGATTAGTGCCAAAATCAGTTTGAATCAGCTGAGCAGACACAGCAGCCACATTTCTTAAAACCTGAATGAACCTAATTGGACTACATAGAGATGGAAAGTCACCTGAATACTTCCATGGAAAGATAAGTTATAGCCATACTGTGGAATATTATGGCTAACATAGCAACATTGTTCTATGGAAACAAGCAAGAGCAGACTCCTCCTTCAGGCCAAGTAGAAGTCAGATTTGTGGGCATGCAAGCTGCCCACAAATCTGACAGTACATCCAACATGCTTTTTTTTCTTTTTCTTTTTTCACTAAAATGTTATTCACGTTTGGGCTTTCAATTGATTATGGCCTACAACACATAATATAAACTCTTCAAAAATTAGTTTGACTAAAAATATATATATATAATTGTTATATTGTATATATAAATACCAACCCCACGTTCACAAGTACAGTGCTTTTACTGTGAAAATCCCCAAAACATTATTTTGCAGTGCTTTTACTGTGAAAATCGCCAAACAGTTGTTTTACAATGCTTTTATTGTGAAAATCCCAAAAACATAGTTTTAGAATCAGAATCAGAATCAAAAAAGAGTTTATTGCCATTGTCAATGAACAAAATTCACAAACATAGGAACTTGTCTCGGCCTTAAGGTGCAACATAAAACACTGAGCAATAATAAAATAACATATATTCAATCAAAAAGGGCATGCATTGAGAGACAATTTAAAAATTACTATAAAATAAAAAAGTTAGATTTACAGTTTTGAGTGCAGAAAGTGACAGTGCAGTGAGTGGTTGGAATAGTTGCAGTTAAAGTGACAGGTGTTTAGAAGTTGTTCATGAGTCCAACGGCAGAGGGAAAGAAACTATTCTTGTGGCGGAGAGGTTCTGGTCCGGATGGACCGTAGCCTCCTGCCTGAGGGAGTGGTTCAAATAGACCATGTCCAGGGTGAGAAAGGGTCAGCTGTGATCCGACCTGCTCGTCCCAGAGCCCTGGAGAGACGTACAGGTCCTGCAGAGATGGAAGTCTGCAGCCGATCACCTTCTCAGCAGAACACACAATGAGCTGTAGTCTCTGTTGGTCCCTGGCTGTGGCTCAGCCTACCACACGGTGATGGAGGAGGTGAGGATGGACTCAATGAATGGCTGTGTAAAACTGCACCATCATCTGCACTGGCAGCTTGGCTTTCCTCAGCTGCCGCAGGAAGTATATCCTCTGCTGGGCCTTCTTGATGAGGGAGCTGATGGAGGGCTCCCACTTGAGGTCCATGACGAGGGGGGGCTGGGGGGCTGTGGCTTTCCTGAAGTCCACGATCATCTCCACTGTCTTCTGGGCGTTGAACTCCAGGTTGTTACCGCTGCACCAGGACACCAGCCGGTCCACCTCCCTCCTGTAGACAGACTCATCCCCATCTGAGATGAGCCCCATGAGAGTGGTGTTGTCCGCAAACTTGATCAGTTTTACGGAGTCGTGGCTGGAGGTGCAGCAGTTTGTGTACAGGGAGAAGAGCAGAGGAGAAAGTACACAGCCCTGTGGAGCTCCTGTGCTGATAGTCCGAGTGTCTGAGACATTCTTCCCCAGCCGCACGCACTGCCTCCGATCCGTCAGGCTGCCTCCAAAAGTAAGTCAGTGATCCACCTGCAGGTGGAGTCGGGCATGTTGAGCTGGGCAAGCTTGTCCTGGAGCAGAGCAGGGAGGATGGTGTTGAAAGCAGAGCTGAAGTCCATAAACAGGATCCTGGCGTTCCCGGGGTGAGTCCAGATACTGCAGGATGAAGTGGAGTGCCAGGTTGATTGTGTCGTCTACAGACCTGTTGGCTCTGTAGGCGAACTGCAGGGGGTCCAGCAAGGAGGAGGTGAAGGACTTGAGGTGGGCAAGACCAGGCTTCATGACTTTTATGACTACAGACGTCAGCGCCACAGGCCTGTAGTCATTAAGTCGAGTGATCCGGGGTTTCTTGGGGACAGGGACAATGATGGCAGACTTGAAGCAGGCTGGGACATGGCATGACCCCAGGGAGGTGTTAAAAATGTCTGTGAAGACGGGGGTTAACTCTCCTTGCGCAATGTCTTAGCGGGCGAGACGCCGTCTGGTCCAGCAGCTTTTCGGGGGTTGGATTTCCGAAATAGCCTGTGAACATCCTGTTCCTGAACTGAGAGAGTGGTGGGGGAGGTGGGGGGGACCAGGTTTGGGTTGGCGGAGGTGGCCACCGTGGGGGAGGGGGTGGTCACATCAAACCTGGAGTAGAAGGTGTTGAGTTGCTCAGCCAGTTTTCGATTGTCTGCAGCAGGGGGGGGCTCGGGGCTTGTGGTTGGTGAGAAGCCGGAGCCCCCTCACACGGAGGCGGGGTTTGTTGTCAGAGAACTGCTGCTACAGACGCGTATTGTACTGTGATCTCGCTCGAGAAACCTCTTTGCTAAATCCATACTTTGCATCTTTGTAGTAGCGCCCCCTGTCTCCAGCCCTGTGCGCTGCCTCCTTCCGCTGCCTTAACTGCCTCAGTTTTGGAGTGAACCAGGGTTTGTCATTGTTTGAAAGTGACTTTGGTTTGTGTTGGTATGATGCTGTCCTCACAGAATCGAATGTATGACGTCACAGTGTCCGTGTACTGTATCATCCAAACTATCTGTGGCAGCTCTGAAAACCTCCCAGTCTGTAATGTCTAAACACGCACGTAGCTCCTCCACTGCCTCATTGGTCCACTTCTTAGATTTTCCTCACTGCAGGTTTGGAGAGCTTCAGCCTCTGCCTGTACGTGGGGGTCAGGTGGACCAGTGCTTTTATTGTGAAGATCCCAAAAACATATTTTTACAGTGCTTTTATAGTGAAAATCCCCAAAATGTTGTTTTACCAGTGCCTTATTGTGAAGGTAGTACTCAATGTACTTCTACTGCTTTACTGCAATAGGCTATAGTAGCACTGTGAAGGACTTGGACTAAAATTCATTGTTTCACAATGCTTTTATTGTGAAAATCTCAAAAACATAGATTTACAGTGCTTTTATTGTGAAAATCCCCAAACATATTTTTTTACAGTGCTTCTTTTGTGTAAAACCCAAATTCATTGTTTTACAATACTTTTATTGTGAAGGTAGTACTCGCTGTACTTCTACTGCATTACTGGCAATAGTCTGTAGTAAACTGTGAGGGACTGGAGATGTTGAAGTATTGGATACAATGTAATCGTTTCTTATGAAGTGCCTCAATTTTACTGTATTTGTATTTAAATTGCATTGATTGTTCAATTTACTTTTATTTTGAAGGTAGTGCTTGATGTACTTCTTCTGCATTACTGCAAAACGTTGGGTCCTGAGACCTGGTGCTCTTGTCTAAACTACTTTTGGACTTGGTAAGGCAAGGCAAAGGCAAGGGCAAGTTTATTTGTAGAGCACAATTCGTACACAAGGCAATTCAAAGTGCTTCACACAACAGGAAAAAATGCATTAAAAATCACAAAGACATGGCAGAAATCACAAAATCTTAGTTCAAGACATAAAAGAGAAGAGTGCAAAGAAAATCATTTCAGTCTTATGCACAGCCAAACAAAACAGTTTTTAGTTTAGATTTGAACATTGCCAGAGTAGCGGCCTGTCTCACATCCTCAGGAAGACTGTTCCAGATTTTAGCTGCATAAAACTGAAACGCACATTCCCCATGTTTAGTCCTGACTCTGGGCACCAGCAGGAGGCCGGTCCCTGAGGTGCTCACAGAGTCCGAGATGGTTCATATGGCACTAACATGTCCGAGATGTACTTTGGTACTAGGCCATGGAGCGACTTGTATACAAGCTAGGTACTAGGATTACTATAATTCTCAATGTACAAAATGTACTACAGCGCAGTACCAGTACGACAACAAGTACTACAACGTAGTACTAGTACTAGAAGTACTATAACAAAGTACTACAACGTAGTTCTACTACAACAAAGTACTACGACGTAGTACTACAACATAAGACTAAAAATACTGAATACACTGCAAGTACTAGGATTACTCAAATTCTAAAAGTACAAAAAGAAATCTACAAAAAGACAAACCTGAGAAAGAAAACCTAAAAAAAACACCCCTGGATACTCACAATTACTAGTATTCTAAAAGTACAAAAAAGTACTACAATGTAGTACTGCAACGTAGAAGTATAATGTGGTACTACAGCAAGTACTACAACATAGTAAATAAAATACTGAATGCACTGCAAGTACTGGGATTACTAGAATTCTAAAAGTACAAAAATATACAAAAAGTAGTACTGTAACGTAGTGCTACAATGTGGTACTACAACAAGTACAGTTATATATGAAATACTGCATACTGCATACTACAAATATACAAATTACTGCATACACTACAAGTACTAGAACTACTCGAACTCTAAAAGTATGAAAACAAATCTACAAAACTACAAACCTGGAAAAAAACTTACTAATTACTACAATTCTCAAAGTACTACAAAGGTACTACAATGTAGTACTAAAATACTACAAGTACAAGGATTACTAGAATTTTCAAGAAAATTGACAAAACAACAAACCTGAGAAAGAAATTCTTTTAAAAAAAACACCCTTGAAAACTCACAATTACTAAAATTCTAAAAGTACGAAAAAGCACTACAATGTAGTTCTGCAACGTAGTACTACAATGTGGTACTGCAACAAGTTCTACAATATAGTACTGAAAATACTGAATGCACTGCAAGTAGTAGGATTACTAGAATTCTAAAAGCACAAAAATGTACTACAACGTACTACTACAATGTAGTACTAGAAATAGTACAGCAAGTACTACAAGTACTAGAATTACTAGAATTCTAAAAGTACAAGATATATCTACAACACTACAAACCTTAAAAGTCCTGAAAAATACTTACAAACTACTACAAAGCTTAAAAGAGCCTAAAACACCCTGAACCTGGAAAAGCGACAAATCTTGCCATTCAAAACAATGGGAAAAATTGCAACTTTGAGAACAAATTCTGAAAAAACGACAAAAGCGACAAATACCAAAGGTAATACCAAGAATCACACGAGAAATATCTATCTATCTCAAAAAGAACCTTGAATGACAAAAATCCGACAAAAAATGACATCTGGACTCTGTTTTAGAAAAAACAAAACGTTTCAACTCTCATCCAAGAGTATTCTCAATCAGGAAACAAGTCGAGAACGTTTTTATCCTACTCAGTGAGAGCCCTGCCACAGGCGGGACCTGCTAATGGCCATTGAAACTGGGATGGGCCTATTGTTTCTATTGTTTCCTCATTGAGTGCCTATAATCCGAATGCCCAGGGCGTCTCCAGGGTTTCAGAAGACCATATAAACAACGGGAAGGTAATCTTAAACCTCCATTCCGAATGGAGGTTTAAGATTCAACCTTCCCGTTGTTTATAATGCCGAAACCGAGACGCCCTGGGCACGATGCAATAGGCATCAAGTAGGCAGGAACAACATAGGCCCATCCCAGTTTCAGTACTCCGCCCTTCTCGAGGCTCTCATTCTCTCGGACTTGTTTCTCTGATTGAGAGACTCTTGGATGAGAGTTGAAACGTTTTGTTTTTTTCTAAAACAGAGTCAGATGACAAACTGAATCGTTTTTCATTCCTTGCGAAAAAGGTGTTTCTATAATAATAAAGGAACTACTAGAACAAATGCCGCCGTCACTCAATAATGTAACAACATTCTAGTGACTCTTCTCGAATTCTCCAGAAGATGGCGGTCTCACACAAACGTCATTGCACATGTAAAACAGAAGAAAACATTTCCAGTTTAGCTGCAGCGCGGCGTGTGTCTTCCTGGTGCTTCTGGTGCTGGTGCTTCTGGTGCTGGCTGCTTCTCTGTTCAGTGTTCAGTGTTCAGTGTTCAGTGTTCAGTGTTCTGGTCCACTTTCACTCTCAGTCGGCTCTAACTTTCTTTGCACGGGGTTTGTCGGTTTTATGAACAAGAATCCAGAATGTCAGAAGAACTGCGAGCCGAGCTGGAGCAGTATCTGCAGAGCCTGAACATCCAGACCAACTGTGTAGAACACCCAGCGGTAAACTTTACTACAGCCACTACTTACCTCATGTTAGAGGGAAACTTAGGTGTATTTACAGAGTCTGATCTGGTCTTGACATTAATACAGCTGTCAGCCTTCAGAATAGTATTTCATTCACAATTTTTGAGTAATATCTATCTTTTTAATATAGACTAATAATGTAGCAAATGTCTTATTTATGGTTAGAGCAATTATATGAATATATGAATATAATTATATATTACATTACGTGCTTTTTCGGGTAGAATAAAAAAAACCAATCAAGTACCACGGGCCAGAATCCCTGGATTTCTGTCCACTGAATGGTTTATGATCAAATCAAGTGTCAGCCTGATTTGTGCTGCTCAAGATACAAACTAGAGCCAATATATATTGTTCGATGTACACTTGGGGAAATGAGTAAGCAAAATCTTTTCCTTTTCCAAAAGTATATTCTTGACTACTTTGACAACCATTTGAATATTGAGTTACTACGCAGTGTATAGTAAAACATGCTACAGAAAGAGCTGATTTTAAAATAAAAATGAATAAAGTGTGTTTATTTCCCCACTTTTGTGACACTTCACATATTAAAGACATGCTTTAACACATTTTCTGTTGGAAAGACATAATCGTCTGGATATCGTCATAGGGATACTTCGTTCATATCGCCCAGCCCAGTGATAGATTAGAGAGCTCACCTTTTTTATTTCTTATCTGTTTTTATGAGTTAGCCAAAGGTTTTATCCATTTTTTTCAGTGTGATTAAAAAAAAAAAAAAATCTATAATATCTGTCTAGTTTGTGTTTTTTAATGTTATGCCCCCAGCAAATATGTAGCACTCTTCCCAAGACAAACTGCCTCTTGAGGACAATACATTTAATAATATTCCATTCTAATGTCCCCCTTGCCCTTGTCCTTGTTCTTGCAGGTGTTCACAGTGGAGGAGATGATGCCTCACCTTCAGGGAGTGAGCGGAGCCGTCTCTAAGAACCTCTTCTTGAAGGACAAGAAAAAGAAAAGTCTATGGCTGGTGTCTGCTAGACATGATCGCCAGGTACTGTATGTGCAAACGCCCCCTTATGTTCTGGGACATGGACACATTTGGGTTGAGTTAGTGACCAAACAATTGTATTCAAATGACTTACAGCTTCATGTTTAATGAAGCTCTAATAATTACTTTGTTTGCTAGAATAGTTCCAGTGGAAAATATTTGTCATAGTTTTTTCTTCAGTCGAGCTGCAGTTTGAAAAGAACACCTTTAAAATAAAAGTTGACAATTGCTTTGCCTGGAAGGTTTCGCAGTTTGGCATTAATAGGTATTATTAAACTCACATTTACTCAATTACTCTTCAATTTATGTACAGCTATATTTTCACTACAGTCTCAGAAAGTGGGGCCATTATTCAACTCCAAAGGTGTGTAAGATGAATATGACAAGTTTATGGAGACAAAACTTAACAAATAATGAGAAGGTTCAACATTTGATCATAAGTTTTGAGATTTCTTCCAAAAACTGTATATTATGACAACAGGCATTTTAATTGTTGCATTCTTTATCAATATTATGATTAACAGTGTGTTGTCTTTTGCTCGCAGTCATATGTGGTTTGTGTCTCATTCAGTCAAAGCAGAAATATCTGCTTGAATGAATGAATGAATGAATGCTGTGTGCATTTTTTTCAAACTGTAAATTACAAATGAACTGAAGGAGTTCCACTAGTATTTCAAGCCAGTCCATTCAAAACAAACTAAAATTAATGAATACATTTTTAGGTTAGGTACCATAAGTCATACATTTAGTTTAAATTCAATCTACTGACATGGAAGTTAAATATGGTGCAGGGCAATGAAACATGTATATTTATATTGCGAAAAGCTTTTCAAGTAATGAAGTAAACATAACTCATCACTACATTAAGTGACTGCTCAGAAGTGACTTTAAAACCCTGCTCCGGGCTCATCAGCCAAAGACAAAGGGGCTCGTCATCAGTAATCAAAAGGCGCCCAGCGGGAAGGAAACACTGTGCCGTGCATAAAGAGTTGAGTGGAAAGTATGAGGATATTTCACTTTGACCATGACATTGTTGCCTTATATTATATTAAGTCAGTTAATAAAAACTGCAGCATAATAATACATGAGCTTGTGTTTTCAGTGTGCTTAAGTCCATAAGTCTGCTTCCCTCAGGTGAACCTCAATGACCTTGCAAAGAAGCTGGGAGTTGGCAGCGGTAATTTGCGCTTTGCAGACGAAGCAATCATGGTGGAAAAAAACTCAAGGTGAGAGCCAGTTCAGAGGACCAGACAAACGGGTTAAAATCCTCCCAAAGTTTGGTTCAATACTTTTGACTTTTTGGTGTAAGAAAACATAATTATGTTTTTTCTTCATTCCTGTTACTTTGGGGTAAAAAACAGAGGTGGATTTACTACGAAGTGTATATATAGTACATTCTGCTGAAAACAAATACTTATAACAAATATTTTATTTCAATCTATTGAGTTTTACTTCCATATATTCAATGCCCCTGCACAAATGAATATGAATATGAAATAACAATTGTGTGAGGAAATGCAAGACTACTTTAAATATTGAAGTACTGACAGCAGGACAATCTAAATCAAAATTGGACAAAATTGAGTCATTGCATCTATTATTAAGGCTGAAAAAGCTGAGTTGATGTTTGCTGCCTCTGAAAATGTTCCCTCCAAATGTTTGTTCTGTGCCAGGTTGGCCAGGGCTGTGCCACGGCCCTCTCGCTCCTGTTTGACAAGGAGCAGAGTGTGAAGTTTGTCCTGGACCGTGACCTGGTGGAGGGGGAACACGAAATGGTCTACTTCCACCCCATGACCAACACCGCCAGCATGGGCCTGAAGCGGGACGACCTGCTTCGCTTCGTCAAGGAGACGGGACACGAGCCCATACTGCAGAGCTTTGAGTAGGGCCATGAACCATGTTCCATGTGACATGGAACTGCCATGAACCATAAGGGATTAAATGGACTTTAATGTCATCTGATCTGACTTCAGCTGGAGATGAAGGGAAAGAGTGCGGGCTTCCAGACTTCATGGACTACTGTTTGGCCAAATTAAGCTTTTATTTACAAACAAAGCTAATAATAATTATTATTATTAGCTTGAACTAATTTAATGTATTTACTTTAATTAAAATCATTCAATAATCAAAATTAAAACAATATACCCTCCTTTACTTGAAATGTGTTGGCTATTTACAATACGTTTGAAGTACAGTGTCTTCTTGTACAAAGATAAAATACATAGAGCCTTGATTAACACGTCTCTTTTTGTGTAAAGCGTTTTTTTGCCTATAAATATAGTATTTGTGTGGGGCTTTCAGATTTTTGTGGAAATTGTTGCTATAATGTTTTTGATTGGAAAAGGGGATACTGAAAGAAAAAGTAGTAATTCCCATAATGAAATGTATATTTACTTTTGATTTTAAATAAGTAAAAGTTATGTGTTGCATTAATCACAAAGGGCCACTAGGTGGCATAGTAGGCCGTTTATAACGGCAGAATTGACTGTGTAAGATTATAGTACTAACCTTTGAATGTCAATGAATAATGGAACCCAATTCAAGACCCAGTAAAATGGGGCATTTTATAATTATACTAGTCTTTTAGTTAATAATGTGGCTACCTTGATATTTCCAAATAGTTCAAACTTTAAGGACACTGAGGAAAAGGGAAAAAAAGAGATAATTGCTGCTTATTATGACATCCGATTTTGTCATGATTACCCCATGGATCTATTAGGATTACCCTGACGGTCACAGCCTTCTGTTTGTTGTTTCCGCCTGGTTTTATTTTGTAGGAGCACAGCGGAAGCCGCGTGGCTCACAGACTTCAGCCTGACCTGAGCTCGCGCTGCCCGTGATGCTCATGGATGTGTACAGCGCTGAAGGTAAGCAGCTGCTCGTGGCGCACTATGACTGTCCCCGTCTGTGCGTGTCCGTGCCCTGGTTTCGTGTACGTGTGTGTGTGTGTGTGTGTGTTTTCGTGTGTACGTGTGACGTGTAGTGTACGTGTGAGTGTACGTGTGTGCGCATCTCCTGCTCTCAGAGCTGAGCTCTGCTCTTTGCAACGTGCGTACTTAGTTAGGTCTTGGAAAAATGTGCAATTGTGCATCAACACATGCGGGTGTTTCAGCGTCATTATGAGCCACTCGCCGTGGTTGGGCCCTTTTGGGCCCGTACACAGGGCAGTAGGACTAGGACTACTTCTACAATAGTAGGCCAAAAAGTCTGAATCCTTTTTGTTGCCCATTTCTTTGGCAATATTGTGGTAGGACGTTAGTTTCCCAAATGCTGTTAGATTGATTGTCTTCATTCCCAATGTTTAGCTATGTTCCTATAGTATCGAAAGTCTGATACTAATCGATACTAAAACTAGGTTTGAAATTGGCTCCAATAATCGCTACTAAATAAATCGCATGATCAAGAAAAAATTTTACTTTTTGTAAACAGTTTTAGAATGGCTGTGTATGAACTAGTGTAAGACCACAGTGTTAAATAAATAAAGTACTATTATTGTATGAAATTGTCAGTCAGTTGTCAAAAACATAAAAAAAAAAAAAAGCTTAATTATCATTGTGGTGTTGAAATGGGTATTGAGCATTTTCCTTAGTATCGAAATCGAGTTTGAAATTTCAGTATCTTAACAACTCTCTCAACTTAAGGCCCGCGGGCCAGATCAGGCCCTCCAAACGATCTGAGGCCTGTACTACGACGCTGGATAAGTGAGTTAGCGAGGTAACTTCAGGGTTAATCCTGGTTCAGCAGGACTACGAAACTGGAACACTTTCTATCGGGGTAGATTTCCACAGAGAGCGATAGAGAGAGCGCGAGAGGAGGAATTATTTTTAAATAAGATACACTTAAATTATGCAGGTGAGTCCTAGATGAATATTCCCATTATCTTTAATCATACTGTGTTACATTAAACATGCTCATGTAACTGCACATTTGGCTGTGTCTTTTCGCGCTGCTTGCCTCAGACTCGGAGCCGCTCTTCGCGCTGTATCATATCGTTCAGACATCATTCATGACTTTAGCACATCTGCTTTAGTTTCATCCATTCATTATTTTCAGATGAACTTTGTCTGTGGTGTACCTCTCGTGGCTGTGATTGGTCACCAAGCCCCTGGAAAACAAAATGGCGCCCAATTCAAGCCAATAGCGTGTGTTCATTGGCGCATGTCTCCAAAAAAGTTTCCTACTTCCGCATGACTTCCTGAATGGGGGCTAGCTCCTCCTCTCTTTTGTGACCAGTACGCGTACACCGTTCACCATGAAGTCAAAAATGTGATTTTTAAGGATTTTAAAAACTTTAAAACAAGTGAAATTCCTTCTATTTTATTTTTAAACTAAAAAGAATTTAGCACTTTCGATAATTTTAGAGGCCTAGCTCTTAAAATGGTCCGGCCTGGAGGCTGCAGTCCCGCGGAGCGGCCACTACTCAATTTGGATCGCGGACAGAGGGGGCGTGCCTTATCCAATATAATACATCCATGTTGGTCACTAAGTGTCGGCTCCACATGAAGCACGAGTTTCCTTTGAATTGGATTATAACCCTTTATTTCCTCGTACACGATCGGAATAATGATTGACAGTTCCCCATCTTTGAAGTAAGCTGCGCTTTCCTTCACGTTATTCTTGTTGGTCAGCTGGTGCTAACCCCGCCCCCTGCTCTGTAAACACACGGCTTCATTGAGAAAATCTTGGACCGACTCGTCAGCCAGCTTCAGAGTACAGGCCCCTGATCTTCCAAGTATTGAAAATATACATTTTCTCTTGTTTACAAGTTTAGTCCTGGTTTGGTCCTGGTTTACTTCTGGGTTTGTCCAGGTTTAGTTCTAGTTTAATCTTGGAATAGTCCTGGTTCAGACTCGGGTTGGTAGTAGCCTAGTCCTTTCATTCTGGTTCAGTTTGGGATTGGCAATTGTTCAGAGCAGTGTTGGTGAATACTTTTGTGTTTTATTTTTCACAAAAATCACATATTTTCTGCACATGCTCAGTTAGGCACAAACTGCAAACATTCAAGATTCCCACACAGGTTTATTCAGCGTGGTTTGAGGCTATGTTGTCCTCAGAGCAGAATGTGGTCCATCAGAATCAGAAATCAGAAAAAGGTTTATTGCCTTTGTCAATGAACAGAATTCACAAACATAGGAACTTGTTTTGGCGTTAAGGTGCAACTTAAAACACTGAGCAATAATGAAACAACATATATGAAATCAAAAGGGCATGCATTAGATGTAAAATTACTATAGTATAAAATGAAAATAAAAATAGGCTTACTATGTACACAAGAATTGACAGTTGCCATGTAGGGCAGAAAGTGACAGTGCAGTGAGTGATTGATTGAACTGTAGTTAAAAGTGTTTTTTAAGTGTTAATGAGTCCATCGGCTGAGGGGAAGAAACTATTCTTGTGGTGGGAAGTTCTGGTCCGGATGGACCGTAGCCTCCTGCCTGAGGGGAGTGGCTCAAATAGACCATGTCCAGGGTGAGAAGGGTCAGCTGTGATCCGACCTGCTCGTCCCAGAGCCCTGGAGACGTACAGGTCCTGCAGAGATGGAAGTCTGCAGCCGACCACCTTCTCAGCAGAAGGCACAATGCGCTGAAGTCTCTGTTTGTCCCTGGCTGTGGCTCCAGTGTGCGCAGACCTCTAAAAGAAGCAGCTGTCCGCTCTGGTTCTAAAAGCTCATGTTGGAGAGCGGAGCATGAATGGGCCTCTGAACACGGTCAGAGACTGAAAAGGGAAGAAGAACCAAACTGCCCGCAGAAAAACCAAGCTGAACCAAGCTGAACCAAGCTGAACCAAGCTGCCCGCGGTAATGCTCATCGGCCTGTAGAGGCCACTAAAAGACACTGTGACTTCAGCCATGCAGCAGCAAGTGAGGGGAAAAACGGGCTGATTTGGATATATTCATTCATTTTTCTACCGCTTGTTCCCGTTAGGGGTCGTGGGTGACTGGAGCCTATCCCAGTGCCTTTGGTTTACTCTACGAGTACACCCTGGACAGTGGCCAACTCGTCGCAGGGCTAACACAGAGACATAGACACACAGACAACCATTCACTCTCACACTCATTCACTTGGGCCAGTTTACCATTGCCAATGTACCTAACACATGTATGTCTTTGGACGGTGGGAGGAAGCCGGAGAACCCGGAGAGAACACACGGTAACACGGGGAGGACATGCAGGACTCCACCCAGAGAGATCATGTGATGTAATGTTCGCCCAGGAATCGAACCCATGACTTTGGATATATTTCAGAACAATTAAAATATATTTGTGACACACGATCATTTTAGATTTGATTGGGCAATCACTGCTTGTCTTGATTGCCCTGACGACACGCCACTGCTTTCAGCTATGGTCGAATGCGCAGTTTCTCTTAGTGATGTCATTCATGTGTTTTTTTTAAACTTTTCTGCGTCAAAACCTGTTTGTGTTAGCGGCCTTCTGACCTTGGGCTGACTAAACTTGTCAACTTGGAAGAAAATACTGGAAAATGCTGATGGCAAAGAGCCTCGGGGCAGAGTTTGAATGAAGCTACAACTTTGGATAAACAAACGTGCTGCTTAAAGGAAGTTTGTGAACATCTTCATTCAATGCATCTGATTGGCTGATTCCCTCTCCGTTTCTCCCCCCACGTGTGTCCTCTGCATCCCTAATGAGTTGGTGTGTATTGTTGCATTGTTGCGTAAAATTAGCAACTGAATAAATGCTACATAGTGACACAGAGGTTCCCAGGCCTGTGTTCACACGCTCCTGCCACGTCTTTGTATAGCTATATGCACAAATATACGTGCTCTCCCATCGCAGTGAGGACATTTGAGACGGGGCGCGTGTGTGTGGAGGGGTCAGGGTCAAAGTTTGGGTCAGGAGGCTCGGTTTGGAGCTATGGGGGAGATATTGTGGATAGGGATGTCAAGATGATTTGGTTTATTGATCATCATGATTATTCAGGCCACAATATACTATATATATATATATATATATAATATATATATATATATATATAAATATATATATATTTACATACCATAAGAACTTAAAAATTTAGACTTGTAGAAGCAAATTTAAATGCAAATAACAAATTAGATTAGACTACACATTTCACTCAAAAGTATTGAATCGAACATGTTTATACTTAAGATTTTGTTCATTTTGGTGATGTTTATAGTTTTACTTCCTGGTTGGCTATGGGCAGCAGATATAAACATAACTGTTACCTAGCAACCATATTGTAAACAAAGGCCAAAACCAATATAAATTACACAATAGGGATGATTTGACAAATAATAATTCCTGATGATGCCTTTATTTTGCTAAAGGATTGTTTAAAAAATGTTGTTCAGGAAATGTGGAAATAGTCGGGACTCCCTAAACGTTCGGCATTTTGTTGAGGGGCGGGACTAGCTTTTCGTATTCCAAAAGACTAATCTTATCTAAATTAACTGTTCCTAAACCTCTAAGGATACCCCAATAATACAATCTTATATAGTCAAAACTTAACATTTGTCAAGAAAATTCTAAATAATTGGATTTCTAATCTCTGCCCTGATGCAAAATGTCAATTAGAAAAAAGAAAGTGCAGTACTATATCACAGTCCATATTAGTTGTTCAGTAAATTATTTTGCCAAACAAAAGCACTTAGACATGATTGTAATGATGATAGGCATTGATTTAAACTGCAGTAGAATTATTTTATATTATTTAGTTGGTATCATCACATTCAAATGAATGAGCTGCCACTAACCCCACTTGTTTTGTTTGACCGAACTTACACTTCTAATATACACTTATTTACTGTTGAATATTTGCTCGTGACCATGCTTCCCCTGCAGATTGTGCAGTGACACCGTAAATTGTCCCTGTATTTTAGACGGAAAGTCACTCGCATTTGCAGCTTTTATTTTTCTTATTTTTCTTGCTGTGGTAAAACTATGATAATTATTCACAGCAGGTTCTATACCACCAATCTAAGTTCTAATTATAAAAACATTAGACCCTGTCATGTGCTCTTTAAGTTGTTTCAATTCAATTCAATTCAGGGGTTCAGCAGTGAGGGACTCGGGTCAGATGTGGGACATGTGTGAGCAGTTGGATCAGATACAGCGCTCTTTGTGTTTGTGTGCTGCTGAAACAAAACCACTTTTATGTTTGCAACCCACAGCATTGTCACAAGTTCATTATAATATTGTGCTTCTGGTAACGTGCTTTGCCACATGACTAACGAATGACTTTAGCATTACAGACTTGGCCACTGTTACACGATTTCATTTTCATATTCTGTGCAATATTGATAAATGCCAACAGCCATGAGTGCCTCTTTATGTTAGAGCAGTGCTTCTCAACCTTTTTCAGTCATGACCTCCATAGTAACAACCGATTGGCATTCACAACCCCGAAACACACACAAAAGGCTACCCTCAAAAAGATCAAGTTGTTGTTGTGATCAAGATTTTATTTGTGCATGTATTCTGTATTGCGTATATATTTGGTTTTCCAACAAATAGTCGATATAGTCTACATTTACCACTGCATTTGGGGAGTGTCATTTAACATTTTCAGTTTTTTTCATTTGGAGACCCCAAGAAATGATTTTGCGTCCGCCTTGTTGAGAACCACTGTGCTGGAGCCATCGTTAGTGATCAGTGATTGGACAGTTTCTGTTTTTTTTCCAATTTTCCAATTGCTGAATACAAAACAACTTTTGACATGAATTATAATCCTCTTGTTTTGTACATTGTAGGCCCCATAAGTTGGGTCCACTGTAAGGCAGTGCAATTAATCAAATTCCAATGAAATTGTGATTTAATAATTTCATTGCCAATGATAAATTGTCAGGTCTACTAGCCAATCCCCTGGCAGTAAAAACATGTGGTTTGGAGCAGAGTTTGGACTAATGTTTGAAAGGGCACTGGAATAGAAAATACAAATACTGTATGAATTTGTTGAACATGGAATTTTAAAAGTCTGACTGCATAAACATTCATAAAAGCCATATTTTAAAAAATAGATGTATTCAATATTGTGACAGATCAGTATGAGACTTTACTTTGCCATATCACTCAGCCCTGCGCTGTAGGTTTTCTAAAAGTAACTATTTTATACATTCCCAACAGCCTTGTCAACCAGTGTAGATTTCTAAAATGCTAACTGGCAATAGTGATAAATGTACCTCATTAGTTAGTCGCAAGTGACCCAGCTGTTTTTGGCAGTGTTCCACAGCTTTTGTTTACCTTTTTATATTGTTAAATATATAAAGCTGTATGAGGGTACATGAATCTTGATACAAATCCATATATTTAGGTTGTTGAAACTTTTGTTCTGAGTCATGAGATCTCTAAATACCAAATGAATTGACCACAGATATAAACAGCAACTTATAAAATGTCTCTTAAAGAGGCTGTACCTTAACTTAGCTCCAGCACAGTTTTGTAGAAAAATCAGCCTTTAGGGTGAAAATGAGACCGCTTTGTGCTGTCTGCATCGAACTACAGACGTTTGCATCTCAAAAAAACACTTAAAACACACACTGGCCTTTGAAATACTTGAGAAAGTGAGGAACATCTTTGAACTGCTGCAAATAGTTTCAAACGATTCAGGTACAGCCCCTTTTATGTAATCTTGTGGTGTCATAAGTAAGTCTGACCTCACACTCGCAGAAGTCCTAAAAATCACTCGTCTTCGCTTCTATTCCCTCCGCGGCCTGCTTTCCATCAGCTGTGGTTTTGGAGGTGCAGCTCTATCGCCTTGACGACCGAGTGCCGTCTGGTCGCCATGGGAGACGGCCAGAAATAAGCTGTCATTAGACATGTGTGAGTGTGTCCGCCTCCCTCTGTATAATCGCGGCGTGTGTGCGGCTGTGTCTAGACTGCACTGAGCCAGTTGTCCACATCAGAACTGTGCCTGTGAGTGTCGGTATGTGAGGCTTTGACCACGACATCACCATATCCTTATCACAGCTGCGTGTTAGACGTGTTTACAGTGCGTATTACAGAATCATCATGGTTTTAGATTAGTCACGTTGCAGTTTGTGAAGAAAAATTGAAAAATACAAGTTGGAAGAGTTGGTGGCCAAGGGCATATGTAACTCTATGGCAGATTGACTGATCCCAGCTAAAAATCCACAAACTGTATCATTATTTGTGAGGGATTGGGTCCACAAACCTGAAATATTAATCGTATGGCCTGGAGCACTACTCTCTGAAGCCATTGTGTAAAAAAAAAATTTAACTTTTGTTTGTCTGTGCTGGCGCTGAACTTTGTGCTAGTTTTTGTTTAAGACAGTTAAACAGTGACGTCTACCTGAGAAGTATTAAACTGCCCTCCAGCTCAGGGATTCTAGAACGTTGTGATGTCATGTGAACTAATAGTTTGTTTTCAGGTCTGTATTTTGCTGTGAAATATCTCAAAAGTGAATTCACACATTTTCTTGACAGTTTCAACAATCATTGTGTTATCAAATATTATTATTTGTCAAATCATAATCAATGTATGATTTATATCTTGTTTACAGTGTGGTTGCCAGGTAACAGTTGTGAAATTACCTCTACCTCTGTCACATCTGCTGGTCACGTCCAACCAGGAAGTATTTTTAAAACTTCACCAAAATGGTCAAACAAGGGGAAAATAGGCTAAATCTTAAAAATATAATCATACATTTGAGTGAAATGTGTTGTCCAGCCTGAGTTCACGTAAACATAAGATTATATTATCACTAAAAATTCTATGGTGTATTCTCAATTGTGGTAAAGTTTATATTATTATTGCAGTAGTAGTCTTAAACGCTCACCATAATTTTGCAGTTCATCATTCGTTTATTCCTTTGGTGGAGGTACTTCTGGTGCCACATCGGCCCTGGGACTGACTGACGTGCAATAGCCTGCAACTACGATTCATTTTTATTGTCGATTAGTTGATTAACCGTTGCAGCCCTAGCCACCACCACTGCCACCAGTTCATCAGACGTGTGTAGTACTCACTTAGTACTTAGAACTACTTATTGACTTTTTTTTAGAAACTGTACTTCTTTGAGTCACTTTTTGACACTATGTTTTCACTCTTACTTGAGTAATAGTTTTATTGAACTTACTTGAGTAAGTCTACACAAAAGTTTTATGTTGACAATATGAAATGATTTGGATGATGATGAACATTTGTTTGTTGCACATGCAAGTCGGATATAATTTAGTTTATCTGATTTAAGTGTCTGTCTTTTGAAAATACCAGATTTTGTGAATTATTGAATGTTGAATGTTTTGTCTTTCCAATTGCATAAACTTTACATTATAAATCAGATTTTGCATCCAGATAGTTACTCTTAAAGTTACTCTTACTTGACTAATAGTTTCCCAAGTACCTTTTTACTCTTACTTGAGTAGTTTCTTGGACCACTACTTTGTACATGTTCTTGATTATGTAATATTTTTTAATATAAGTAACTACTCTACCCACAGAATGTTTCATGCCCAACATTTATGTCCAAAAGTAATTAGTCCAAAGCTGAATCAGAGAGTGGTAACTGCTTGGAACATCACATCTCACAGAAAACCCAGCGCCGGGAGATGCCACGAAAGATTATGTTAGTCGATATCATATTATAGTCAGCGCTGGTCAGGGACTTTTTATAAAATGAATATATCGATGTCATGTAAAATGTTTTATCGATGTGTTTCAAATGTGCAGGAACGACTTAGGATGCAAGTAATAGTGCTACCACAGCACAATATAATTGGATTGTTTCCCCTGTTCATATTCCAAACGCCCATGCTCTGACTGCTTATGGGCCCCGCCGAGTCTTGCTGCACTGAAACACGTTTATTGTGGTGCTGCTTGAATCTAATAAGCCCACCCTGAGGTCAGATGTGAAAAGTCTGCAAACACTGTATCAGAACGCACAATCCCACTTTTACCTACGGTAAATATGCAAATGATACGCACTCTTTATGTTAGAGTATGACGTTTTCCTCTTTCACTCTTCTTTCTTTGAATAATGCCGACCCTTGGCCTAAAACACACAGAAGGCCACATCTACACTTGTGCTAAAGCAAGTGTGTCTCAGTTAATTGCTTTGGCTCGCTTCCAGAGGAGATTGTATTCAGCGAGGGGGACACTTGAGAGTAACACTGGGGCAGTGTGTAGAAGTAGATAGAAGAAATGTTGAGTTGACAGCACGGCGCTCCAGCAGAGAGAGGACACTGGTAACTGTCAATGTCCACACACAGGACGGTCTGCTCTGAAGGACAAGTGACAGACGCACCCGAGACACTTCAAGATGGCACAACCACACCTTCTCAGCACAAAATACTGCACTTTGAATATGTATTTAGGCTATTACTCTTGCTACTACTCTGTGATCTATAAGCCTACTGTTTGTATTACTCCAACTGTAGTTACTCGGGATATAACAATAACCAAATAATAAGACGCAAGTGATATTGTATCGCCAAAAATCTCACTATAATATCTTGTCACGATATATAGGGTTGTCAAAATCAGATTCTTCTCGATATACTTAAATTAGTATCGAAAGTAGATACTCATTTGAACGAAAAACCACAGTAACAAGGAAAGATGTGACCTTTTCTGAACCATTTTAAAATCATCGTGAGCTTTATCAGAACTAGTATAAGACCAAAGTGTTTAATAAAGAAAGTGCAATTATTTGGTGTTAAACTTGAGCATTTTTTATCATCATTGTGTTATCAAAATCGGTATTGAGTTATTAGTATTTTTAGTATTATTTTTTAGTATTCTTAGTATCAAAATGAGAATCGTAACAACACTAATATCGAATAATAAGATTAATTTGCTTGAATACACTTTTGTTGTTGCAGGAACAGCTTAAAAAACAAAGGAAACTACATAGACCATGATCCTTTGCTCCATTTCAGTGAAGAAATAACTTTTAGACTTTAATATTTAAAGTCTTTGGAATAGGATTCACACCAAAGTCAAAGCATTTTTAAGAGGAACAAGTGACATAACTAATTCTTTGGACTCTGCAGTATCACAATAAATATTGTACCGTGAGATTTGCATATCATTACGGCCATATGGTTACTGCTACTACATTACATCATGGTGCTACCAAGGGCGGGGCCATACCATATCGTTGGTGATTTATTGAGATATCAATGGGATGATGTAATTGCACATGAACTTCCGCCTAAACACACTTAAATAGCTCAAAAGGAAGTAAATACATAAAAACCTTTGTTAGGCAGCCTTAGGTATGTTATTATTATATCGTAATTGCATATTTTGGCTTTTAAATCATTATAGAAAATAAGTAAAAGTAAGGTATACTACATTTTTATGAGAACAAATTTATAGAGAATGCAAATGTCCTTCAATCAATTTGCATATATACAACCTAAAACTTAAAATGATTGGATTGTAAGTGTCTGCAAATACTTTCACTTCATTTCATGAGACTATTTTCTGCCATAATCCTACAAAGTCGAGATATGTAACCTTTTAACTTCTGAGGTAATTGGAACTGTTTTCCTCTGAAAGGTTACCTAATCCAATTACTCCCTGGATCAGGTTACATAACACTGGTTCCATCCACAGCCCTTCTCAAGCTCCAGCCCAACTTCATTTGTTTTTTGCCCAATACCGATCTGTCGTTTAATCTGTCCATCCTGCTGTAATACGACGCGCTTCCCGTGCTCCCCGCTGCGATCAGGGCTGATGGCAGTCCTACGGAGAAGTGCCTTTTCTTAGCACATAGCATCAACACCACTGAATATTGAATCTCCTCTGACTCCTGCTGCGACACATCTGCTGCTCTAAACCGTCAATTATACAGTGCTCAGATCAGGCCCGACGCTGGCTGCCACACACACACACACACCCACAGGAGCGCTCAGAGCAGGGATAACCCAAGTGGAAGTCCCCCGCGGAGCAGCGTCTGACGGGCCTAACGCGGCAGTCTGCTGGGGCCCTAATTGGCTTGTTGTTGTGGATGGAAGAAACTAGAGATTGTACAACCGAAGAGTGGAGCCACGGGTTGGAATGCCTCGCCTAAACTAATGTGACGGGAACAGTCTGACTCTCAGCAATTAAAAAAAAAAAATTATTCAGGTTTTTTAAATGTCGTGTAAACAGTTCCAACTGATGTGAGTAATCTGATTACTTTCTGACTGTTCACGTCTGTGCAGGTTTTGACAAGGAAAATGGTGCAAAAAAAAAAAAAAAAGTCCAAACGTTAAATATTAAAAGAGGTATTATGAAATTAATAAAACTTCAGAATACAACAGTTACTCTAAAATCTTCTAATTAACTGACACATGATGATCAAATTTCTCTTGTAAACTCACCAAAAACCACATCTAATATGTAATTGAGTGAGTTGAAGTTTATTTGTTTAGCACTTTTCACAGACACCGGTCACAAAGAGCTTTACATACAAAAACAACATAGTGTAAAAAGAACACATTTAGTCACAGTGGTCCTGAGCCTATGGAGGCGGGAACGCTCGCTCAAAAAGGAAGGGTTTCAGCTGTTTTTAAAGTGTCTGCAGAACAGAAAGTGGAAGGGCAGTTCATTTCAAAGTTTGAGAGAAATGTATTGGGTTTCCTGATTATATATTTATCAGATTTTTTCTGGCAAATGTGCTGTAAATTGATTTTCACGTTTATTTATTAACATTCATTACCTAAACAATCACCACCTCTGTGCTGGGCCTATTGTTCCGCTTATTATAGCGATGAACTGATATCAATACTGGTATCACACAGAAAATGGAGCAGAATCTGGTATCGGTTCCTGGATATCGATACAGCCGATACGTTGTTCGGACCAACACTCGGCAGTAAAGAGCCTGGCTGTTTCTGCATGCCTTATAATATTTGAACATTTACTCATACAAAGAATACAAACACCATTAAGCTTTTGGTATGCATGACAGCTCTATTTTTTGTCTTTCTTAATAGGCTTTCTATTATTTTTTATGTATACATATTTTTTTACCAGAATAACAAACGAAACACATCCTTCCCTCTTTTTGTTACAGGCAGAATTCCCACCTGGCGCTTCTCCTTTAAGACATCCAGGAAGTCAGTGAGGCTAGTAGATGTGGGCGGGGCTTTTCCGCCCTGTGGGAGGCGCTGTGTGTGGAAACAGGTGTGTGTGCAAACAGAGATGATGTCATCGTGAGCCCGAGTCACCTGGGAAACGGCTGCGCAGCGAGGCGGCGATAAGGGGAGAGGAGCGAGGAGCGAGGAGACAGCAGCAGCATGGTTCCTTCATCACTCTGCTCTGTGAGGCTGAAGAGGAGAGGATTGGAACGCCGCCGCTCTACTGTCAAGGTGAGAGAAGAAGAATACTTTGAAAATGTATTTGGT
>BJKM01000811.1:6843-21843 GCA_015082035.1 Chaenogobius annularis
AGAGAGAGAGAGAAAAAGAGAAGAGGAAGAGAGAGAGAGCCAAAGAGAGAGAGAGAGCCAAAGAGAGACAAAGAGAGACAAAGAGAGAGAGGGAGAGAGAGAGAGAGCCAAAGGGAGAGAGAGACGATCCCTTCTTCCACATTTGTTCAATCAAAATTCAGTTCTTAAAAACACAAACATATTTATTTTCCTTTGTTGACTCTCAGGTTCGATCTGACATTTATTCATATGTTCTTGATCTTCTGTTCAGTAAAATCACAACAAAACATTTAACATTGACAAACATAAAAAAGAGCCAGGGTTTCTCAGGAGAGTCATTTTCAGGTCGTGTTCAGGGCTGCGTTCCCGTCCAAGACAGCAGGGGGCGGCGACGAACTCTTCAAACGCCCCGAAAGCACAGATTTAACCATCACAAGGACTTACAAAGATGTGACTTAGTTCGGCTTTAACTCTGACATCATGAAGGTCTGTTTCATGAAGAGCTTGAATTCAAACTGAAGCTGTTCCAGAACCTTTGGACGAACGTCTTTGCCACGCTGAGACTGTCAAGCATTCGTCACTTTTATTTATTTAAAATGGACTGAACAAACGACAGTGTCACAAACAACGGCTTCTTTCTCGTCACGCGGGGTTTTTTCAAACATTTCTGTTGTTTCACATTGTTTAAAGGGGCACTATGTCACTTTTTTGGTGGAGGATCTGATTGGCAGGAACCTGAATAACTGCAGCTGTTTTGGGGAAAGTTAGAACATGTGTCATAATGTGTCCTTAAACTGTGTCCGTTCGGTGTAAAGTTAGAACATGTAAAGCTTTAATGTGTCCTAAAACATGTGTCCGTTGGTGTAAAGTCAGAAACAGGTGAAGCTCATAATGTGTCCTTAAACATGTGTCCGTTCGGTGTAAAGTCAGAACAGGTGAAGCTCATAATGTGTCCTAAAACATGTGTGCGTTCGGTGTAAAGTCAGAACAGGTGAAGCTCATAATGTGTCCTTAAACATGTGTCCGTTCGGTGTATTTAGAACAGGTAAGCTCATAATGTGTCCTTAAACATGTGTCCGTTTTTTCAGCTACAACAGGATTGCTCTTTGTTCCTGGACATCTTCCGTTGTAAAAATAGACACGTAAATCTCCGTGTCTTTAAACATATTCGTTTTCCAAAGCTACAACGGTAAAGCTCATAAGCGTGCAGAGAGAGAGAGGGACAGAGAGAACAGAGAGAGGGTGAGAGAGGGGCAGGAAGGGGAGAGAGGAGGAAAAGGATGAGCCACAGCGAGAGAGAGAGAGGGACAGAGGAGGGGAGAGAGAGAGAGCAGAGGAGAGAGAAAGAGGATTGAGCCACAGAGAGAGAGAGAGAGAGAGAACAGGAGGGGAGAGAGGGAGGGAGGAGGGAGGAAGAGATGAACAGAGAGGAGAGAGAGAGAGGGAAAAGAGGAGGGGAGAAGAGAGGGAGGAGGGAGAGAGAGGAAGAGGGATGAGCCAAGACAGAGAGAGGAGAGAGAGAGGGAACAGAGGGAGGGGAGGGAGAGAGGAAAGGAGGAGCCACAGAGCGAGAGAGAGAGAGGAACAGGGGAGGGGAGAGAGAGAGGAGAGAGAGAGGCCACAGAGAGAGAGAGAGAGGGGAAACAAGGGAGGGGAGAGAGGGAGGAGAGAGAGAAAGAGGGATGAGCCACAGAGAGAGAGAGAGATGGAGACAGAGGGAGGGAGAGAGGGAGGGAGAGAGAGAAGAGAGATGAGCACAGAGCGAGAGAGAGAGAGAGAGAGAGAGGGAGGGAGAGAGCAGAGGAGAGAGAGAGAAGGAGAGAGAGAGAGAGAGAGAGAGAGGAGAAGAGAGAGAGAGGAGAGGAGGAGAGAGAGAGAGAGGAGGGAGAGAGAGAGGAAAGAGAGAGGATGAGCCACAGAGAGAGAGAGAGAGAGAGGAGAGGGACAGAGGAGGGAGAGAGGAGGAGAGAGAGAGAGAGAAAGAGAGGAGAAGAGAGAAGAGAGAGAGAGAGAGAGAGAGAGAGAGAGGAGAGGAAATGAGAGGGAGGAGGAGAGAGAGGGGAGAGAGAGGAAGAGAGAGAAGAGAGAGAGAGAGAGAGAGGGAACAGGGGAGGGAGAGAGAGAGAGAGAGAGAGAGAGAGGAGAGAGAGGAAGGAGGATGACCACAGAGCGAGAGAGAGAGAGAGAGAGAGAGGAAGAGGAGGGAGGGAGGAGAGAGAGAGAGGGGAGAGAGAGGAGAGAGGGAGAGAGAGAGGAGGAGAGAGAGGAAGAGAGAGGAGAGGGGAGAGAGAGGAGGAGAGAGGGGAGAGAGAGGAGAAGAGAGGGATGAGCCACAGAGCGAGAGAGAGAGAGAGAGAGGGAACAGAGGGAGGATAGAGGTTTATTGGCTGTTGCCGTCGGTGACAGAAATGTGAGAAAAATATATTTTTTACTGAGACGAAAGTAAAGGTTGTTTCCTCTGTTTAACGAGGTGTCGCTATTCAAATGTTTATTAGAGTGAAATGTTTCATATGTTTGATTAATATTGATAATTTTAATGTATTCACTCCACACATGCCACAGCTGCCCTGGGGCAGACTGAGGAGCGCCCCCATGTGGTACAACCAAGCCCCAGTATTAAACATGGCCGCTAGAGTCAATAAACCGCTGTTGGCCGCTGTCGGCCCCTGGCGGCCCCTGACGGCCCTGACGGCCCTGACGGCCCCTGGCGGCCCCTGACGGCCCCTGTCTGCCCCTGACGGCCCCTGGCGGCCCCTGGCGTTCCCTGTCTGCCCCTGACGGCCCCTGTCGCCTAACGCGCCGTATTTCCACTGATGCTAACATATGTTGAGCCTTAGCAACACAAAGCTAGCGAACAGCTGTTTCCTGTTGTGGCCTGTATTTGCTGATGTTTTCATGTTTGTGTTGACAGGAGGAGAAGGCTCCACGGAGACGGTGCAGAAGGAAACGTCCACGTGTGACATCTGTCAGTTTGGAGCGGAGTGCGACGTGGACGCGGAGGACGTGTGGTCAGTCTAACACACTACATGTCCCACAATGCACCTGTCTGTACAGTCCAAACACAGGATGTCACGCTGCGTTCAAGAGATTTACACCCGTTTAGACCTGGTTTAGATGAGGTTTAGTCCTGGTTTAGTCCTGGTTTAGTCCTGGTTTAGACCTGTTTTAGACCTGTTTTATTCCCGGTTTAGACCTGTTTTTAGTAATGGTTTAGTCCTGTTTAGACCTGTTTTTAGTCCTATTTAGTCCTGTTTAGACATGGTTAAGTCCTTATTTAGTCCTGGTTTAGTCCTGGTTTAGTCCTGGTTTTGTCCTGGTTTAGTCCTAGTTTAGACCTGGTTTTAGTCCTGGTTTAGTCCTGGTATAGACCTGATTTAGTCCTGGTTTAGACCTGATTTAGTCCTGGTTTAGTCCTGGTATAGACCTGGTTTGGTCCTGGTTTAGACCTGGTTTAGTCCTGGTTTGGTCTTGGTATAGACCTGGTTTAATCCTGGTTTAGTCCTGGTTTAGACCTGGTACAGACGAGGTTTAGTCCTGGTATGGACCTGGCTTAATCCTGGGTTAGTCCTGGGTTAGTCATGGGTTAGTCCTTGTTTAGACCTAGTTTAGTCCTGGCTTAGTCCTGTTTGAGTCCTGGTTTAGTCCTGGCTGAGTCCTGTATATAATAAATTGTGTCAGAGTTTCAGAGAAAGGAAAGCGAGAGAAGCAATTAGTGACACCGTGTAGGAGAGAGGAGGAGGAGGAGGAGGAGGGAGGAGGAGGAGGGGGGAGGAGGAGGAGGAGGGGAGGAGGGGAGGAGGAGGAGGACAGCAGTGAGACAGAGCCAATTAGTGAACTGAAGTGGCGAACGAACGAGAGGAGAGAGAGGAGAGAGAGAGGAGAGAGAGGAAGAGAGAGGAGGAGGAGAAGGAGAGAGAGGGAGAGGAGAAGAGAGAGGGAGAGAAGAGAGAGAGAGAGAGGAGAGAGAAGGAAGAGGAGAGAGGAGAGAGAGAGGGAGAGAGGGAGGAGAGGGGAGAGAGAGGAGAAAGAGAGGAGGAGAGGAGAGGGAGAGAGAAGGGAGGAAGAGAGAGGGAGAGAGGGGGGGAGAGGGAGGGAGAGAGAGAGGGAGAGAGAGGAGAGGGAGCGAGAGAGAAGAAGAGAGGGAGAGAGGAGAGAGGAGAGAGAGAGGGAGGAGAGAGAGAGAGAGAGAGAGAGAGAGAGAGAGAGAGAGAGAGAGAGAGAGAGAGAGAGAGAGAGAGGAGAGAGAGAGAGGAGAGGAGAGGAGAGAGGAGAGGAGGAGAACCAGGATTTAACCAGATTTAACCAGTCTAAACCAGGCTTTAACAAGGTCTAAACCAAGTCCAACCCAGATCTAAACCAGGTCTAAACCAGGACTAAACCAGGTCTACACCAGGTCTAAACCAAGACTAAACTAGGCTTGAACAAGTCTAAACCAGGTCTAAACCAGGTCTAAAACCAGGTCTCCGATGGTAACACGTCTGGTTGGTCCGGATTCCCACAGACCCTGAAGTGCTCTGCGTGAGGCGCTGGAGGAGGTTTCTAATGGACGCTAAGTTTCCCGTGAGGTCCATAAACGCCTCGCAGACACTCGCTCTTCATCACAAACATCAAAATCCTGTTTCTAATGGACGCTCTGACTCAAACGTGAGATTTACAACCAGATCTGGCAAACAAATGAGCTCCGAGAGGCCAACGGAGGCGCGAGAAAGGTGTAGAGACGGGAGAAAGGTGTAGAACGAAGGAAAGGAGAAGAGACGAAGGAAAGGTGTAGAGACGAGAAAGAAGGTGTAGACGAAGGAAAGGAGAAAGACGAAGAAAGGTGTAGAGACGAAGGAAAGGTGTAGAAGAAGGAAAGAGTAGAGACGAAGGAAAGGTGTAGAGACGAAGGAAAAGTGTAGAGACGAAGGAAAGGTGTAGAGACGAGAAAAGGTTAGAGACGAAGGAAAGGAGTAGAGACGAAGGAAAGGTGTAGAGACGAAGGAAAGAAGGTGTAGAGACGAGGAAAGGTGACGAAGAGTAGAGACGAAGAAAAGGTGTAGAGACGAAGGAAAGGAGTAGAGACGAAGGAAAGTGTAGAGACGAAGGAAAGGTGTAGAGACAAGAAGGAAAGGAGTAGAGACGAAGGAAAGTAGAGACGAAGGAAAGGAGTAGAGACGAGAAAGGATTTGTAGAGAGAAGCGAAGGAAAGGTGTAGAGACGAAAGGAAAGGTGTAGAGACGAAGGAAAGGTTGTAGAGACGAAGGAAAGGTGTAGAGACGAAGGAAAGGTGTAGAGACGAAGGAAAGGTGTAGAGACGAAGGAAAGGAGAAGAGACGAACAAGCTGCAAGAGGCCAAACATGAAAAAGCCTTGAGAAAGTAAAATAATAATTGGCTCGACCAACAAAGACAGGACAATCCCCTAAACTGCAGCTTGGGACAGTTTAAAGCGCCCTCTACGGGACAATCCCCTAAACTGCAGCTTGGGACAGTTTAAAGCGCCCTCTACGGACAATCCCTAAACTGCAGCTTGGGACAGTTTAAAGCGCCCTCTACGGGACAAATCCCCTAAACTGCAGCTTGTGACGGGACAGTTGAAAGCGCCCTCTACGGGACAATCCCCTAAACTGCAGCTTGTGACGGACAGTTTAAAGCGCCCTCTACGGGACAATCCCCTAAACTGCAGCTTGTGACGGGACAGTTTAAAGCGCCCTCTACGGGACAATCCCCTAAACTGCAGCTTGTGACGGGACAGTTTAAAGCGCCCTCTACGGACAATCCCCTAAAACTGCAGCTTGTGACGGGACAGTTTAAAGCGCCCTCTACGGGACAATCCCCTAAACTGCAGCTTGTGACTGTCCCTCGCTGAAGAGTCCACCAGAAAAGTGACGTAGTGTAGCTTTAATACAGCACATACTCTCGAACACGACCAGGCGACCAAAACAGAACAACACCGCAGTGTTCATAAGACAGGAAGTGACCAAGAGCCAATGGGCGGCCAGTGTGAACTGAGCCGAGTTAGATACCGGGACTAAGCCGGGACTAAACTGGGACTAAACCAGGACTAAATAGGGACTAAACAGGGACTAAACCGGGACTAAACCGGGTCTAAACTTGGACTAAACTGGGACTAAACCGGGACTAAACCGGACTAAACTGATACTAAACAGGACTAAACCAGGACTAAACCGGGTCTAAACTGGGACAAAACCAGGACTAAACCGGGTCTAAAACCGGGACTAAACCAGGACTAAAACCTGGTCTAAAACAGGACTAAACCGGGTCTAAACCGGGACTAAACTGGGACTAAACCGTGACTAAACCGGGACTAAACAGGGCTAAACCGGGTTTAAACTGGGACTAAACCAGGACTAAATAGGACCAAAGCGGACTAAACCAGGCTTAAACCAGGCCTAAACCTGGTCTAAATCAGGTGTAAAAAAGGATAAAACCAGGACTAAACCAGGTCTAAACCAGGACCCAACAGGGACAAAACCGGGACTAAACTGGGTCTAAACTGGGAATAAACCAGGTCTAAACCAGGTCTGAATGCTTCTGAGTTTGTGCCCTGTATTTTCTGTTTTCTGCTTTCATAAGAAGCACTAAACTAAATCCTCTGAGTTTTCACGACTTTAAAACCACAAAACTGATAAACTGTCTTTAAATCCGCCTCCGTCACGTTAAACACGCACATTTTCCTCCTGAATATCACGCTTCTGTCCAAATCTCTCCATCTATAATTACATTTTACCGGAGGAAAATTGAAATGGCTGCACCTCATTCTGTGGGAATTATTCGTCGTCGCTTTGAGTCCAATCGATTTTGCATTTTCCATTTTTAGCTCCTGTAATTCATCATTGAATCGGTTTTATTCTTTTATAAAACATGTTCTCTGCTCTGATTGCTCCGCGTCTTAAAGCTTTTCTGTGCTATTGTGCGGTGTTTTGTGCTATTGTGCCTTTTTCTGTGTTGAAGCAGTTTCTTTGTGCTGAGGGTCTTTTTCCATCACAGCTGTAGCTTTGTCTCTGAGTGTAGTCCTGTTTAGTCCTGGTTTAGACCTGGTTTAGTGGTTTAGTCCTGGTTTAGACCTGGTTTAGCCCTGGTTTAGTCCTGGTTTAGACCTGGTTTAGACCTGGTTTAGACCTGGTTTAGCCTGGTTTAGACCTGGTTTAGACCTGGTTTAGACCTCCTGGCTTTAGTCCTGGTTTAGACCTGGTTTAGTCATCTACAGTGTCAGACCCTTAGACCTGGTTTAGTCCTGTTTTACACCTGGTTTAGACCTGGTTTAGACCTGGTTTGGTCCTGGTTTAGTCCTGGTTTAGTCCTGGTTTAGCCCCTTGTTTAGTCCTTGTTTTATCCTGTTTTACACCTGGTTTAGACCTGGTTTAGACCTGGTTTAGACCTGGTTTAGTTCTGGTTTAGTCCTGGTTTAGTCCTGGTTTAGTTCGGCTTTAGTCCCTTTAACATTAATAATGTGCTCTGGACCTCAAGGCGCTGTAGCTCGCGCTGATCCTCAAATATGTGAGTTTATACAAGAAGAACAGACCTCACTGATCCTGGTCCTACGTCTGATCTTGGCCCTGACCCAAGTCCTGGTCCCGGTCCTGGTCTTGACCCTCTCTCTTCTCTCTGTTCCAGGTGCGTCTGTAACATCGACTGCGCTCACATTTCTCTGAATCCTGTTTGTGCGTCTGATGGTCGTTCCTATGACAACCCGTGTCAAGTGAAAGAGGCGTCGTGTCAGAAGCAGGAACGAATCGAAGTGCGACACCTGGGCAAGTGCAGAGGTACGAAGTACTGCTACTGCTACTGCTAATGCTAATGCTAATGCTACTGCTACTGCTAATGCTAATGCTAATGCTAATGCTAATGCTAATACTACTGCTACTGCTACTGCTAATGCTACTGCTACTGCTACTACTGCTACTACTGCTACTACTGCTACTACTGCTACTACTACAAGTAGTAGTACTGTTACTGCTACTGCAACTACTACTGCTACTACTACTAGTCAATTCAATTTCTTTTTTTAATGCCCAAAATCACAACAGTAGTTGCCTCAAGGGGCTACAGAGGGGCTACTAGTACTGCTAGGTTTGGCCGTGGGCACCTTAAGTATGTGATCATTTTGACCCACTGAGGGAAGTAAATGGGCCCTGGACTAAATGATTGTCTAGTCCGATTTTCGCGCTGGTTCAGCCAGTTCTCCTGGCTAGCTCGCCACTTCTGTAGCATGTAAAAATTCCAGTTTGTAATTTGTTGGACTAACGACAGCAGATTTGGTTTGGCTCATGGAGGGAGGTAAAGAGTTAAAAATACAAAACCAGGAGACAATAATAAGTGAGTTACATTGTAAAGACATACAAGGGATATTTACAGTATATACAGTATTTACAGTACAAGATGGACACTCTGTAGATGTTAACTAGCTAATAGCGTTATATTCCAGAGTTAGTATTTTTGATAGTTTGTCCCAGCGTTCTTTGGTGGCCGAGTAAGGTGTGAGCAGAGCAGGCAACAGCGCCTCCTACTGCACGGTAGAAGGTGGTGGACTTCTGTTCGTTTGGTTCGAGCTCTTGGGCAGCTCGCCATCAAAGGTTCAGGACCACCGGATGGATGATGAAGACGGATGTTTGGAATAACCTGGCCTGCATGGGACACGACCAATATTAAAGTAGCCTTTCAACATTAAATATTCAGAATATCAAAAATCAGGACGTGTGCAAAGTTCATCAACAAAGTATTAAATCCCAATAAAGTTCACAAGTCAAGTACTCTACAATACAATACAATACAATACAATACAATACAATAAAATACAATAAAATACAATAAAATACAATAAAATACCAGAAATATATTCACATTTTCTAAATCTTTTACTAAAATGATGTAATTTCCTCACAAAAGCAAAACTCTAATCCTGCTTTTGTGAGATCATTTCTCTAAAACCAGGTCCAGGTCAGGATTAAACTGGGACTAAACCGGGTCCAATTACAATGATCAAGAAACGTCTATAAAAAACAGCATTTTAAATAAAGTGATATAAAGAAAACATTTGGAGACGCAAAATGATCAAAACCAGAACTAAAACGGGACAAAAACTATTGATAATCTCAGAACTGAACCAGAATCAGAATGTGTTTATTGATCTCCAAAGGAAACGTCATTGAACAAACTTCATATGAAACTAGGACGATTCAAGATTTAACAGGCCAAATTAGGCCTGAATCAAGAGTAAACAAGGACTAAACCAGGACTAAGGCCAAACCCAGAGCCTTGACCAAGACTAAAGAAGTGAAGCCGGAGTGTCGTGCCCAAAGGCACAAATACAGATGAACACACTTTTTTAGTTTCATTGTAGTTTTCATCTTGTTTTTCAGTTTACGAGGGAGAAGTGGTGCCCGGGATCAAACCTGGAGACGGGCACTACGCCCGCACCGACCTGACAGGTGAGGGAGGGCCTCTGAGGCACCGGGAGGGCCTCCGACGCTCCGGGAGGGCATCTGACGCTCTAGGAGGGCCTCTGAGGCACCGGGAGGGCATCTGGCGCTCCGGGAGGGCCTCCGACGCTCCGGGAGGGCATCCGACGCTCTAGGAGGGCCTCTGAGGCACCGGGAGGGCATCTGGCGCTCCGGGAGGGCCTCCGACGCTCTAGGAGGGCATCTGAGGCACCGGGAGGGCATCCGACGCTCCGGGAGGGCCTCTGACGCTCTAGGAGGGCATCTGAGGCACCGGGAGGGCATCTGACGCTCTAGGAGGGCCTCTGACACACACATTTACAAGTGTGAAGCTTTTGTGTGAACATTGTGATGTAGATGATACAAAAACACATTGAATGTCTTTTCTGTGTGTGTTATGTGTGTGTGTGTGTGTGTGTGTTGTGTGTGTTTGTTTTGTGTCTGTGTGTGCGTGTTGTGTGTGCGTGTGTGTGTTGTGTGTGTTGTGTGTTTTGTGTGTGTTGTGTGTGCATGTGTGTGTTGTGTGTGCGTGTGTGTTGTGTGTGCGTGTGTGTGTGTTGTTGTGTTTGTGTTGCAGTGGAGGAGAAGGAGGAGGCGAGGAACGGTCAGGCTCGAGGACTTTATATTCCATGTCCAGATCATTACAAGAACTACTGCGTCCATGGAGACTGTCAGTACCCCAGTGGGCTGGCCCCGCCCTCCTGCAGGTATTAGTACTACTACTGCTACTACAACTACTACAACTACTACTACTACTGCTGCTGGTACTGCTACGTCTTGAGTGTTCAGGCATGTTCAGGCTTCTTGAGTTTTCAGGCTTCTCGAGGGTTCAGGCGTCATGAGTGTTCAGCGTCTCGAGTCTCAGGCGTCTCGAGTGTTCAGGCGTCTCGAGTATTCAGGCGTTCCCAGTGTTCAGGTGTCATGAGTGTTCAGGCGTCTCCAGTGTTCAGTGTCATGAGTGTTCAGGCGTCATGAGTGTTCAGGCGTCATGAGTGTTCAGGCGTCTCCAGTGTTCAGGCGTCTCCAGTGTTCAGCGTCTCCAGTGTTCAGGCGTCATGAGTGTTCAGGCGTCATGAGTGTTCAGGCGTCATGAGTGTTCAGGCGTCATGAGTGTTCAGGCGTCTCCAGTGTTCAGGCGTCTCCAGTGTTCAGGCGTCTCCAGTGTTCAGGCGTCTCCAGTGTTCAGGCGTCTTGAGCGTTCAGGCGTCATGAGTGTTCAGCGTCTCGAGTTTCAGGCGTCTCGAGTTCAGGCGTCTCGAGTGTTCAGGCGTCTCAAGCGTTCAGGCATCTTGAGTGTTCAGGCGTCATGAGTGTTCAGGCGTCTCGAGTGCTCAGGCGTCTGGAGCGTTCAGGCGTCTCGAGTGTTCAGGCGTCTCCAGTGTTCAGGCGTCTCTAGTGTTCAGGCATCTCCAGTGTTCAGGCGTCTCGAGCGTTCAGGCGTCTCCAGTGTTCAGGCGTCTCTAGCGTTCAGGCGTCATGAGTTCTCAGGCGTCTCCAGTGTTCAGGCGTCATGAGTTCTCAGGCGTCTCCAGTGTTCAGGCGTCATGAGTGTTCAGGCGTCTCCAGTGTTCAGGCGTCTCCAGTGTTCAGGCGTCTCCAGTGTTCAGGCATCTTGAGTGTTCAGGCGTCTCCAGTGTTCAGGCGTCTCCAGTGTTCAGGCGTCACATATTTGGGACCTTTAATCTGAATCATTTAAATCTTTTTGTCTGTGGGAGAAAAATGTCCCAGAGAAATGTTTGGATGAAGTGGATTCAATGGAAGAAGAACACATTGTGAGGGAAAGACCAGACACAGTTTAAATGTGACAAAACTGACAAAGAAACACTTTTAATGCTGATGCTCAGGAACAGAAACATGCTCCGCCTCCGATTCTCACCGCTCAGAATGATGGAGCGCTACTGCCCCCTGCTGCACCGATACAGACGCTCAGGATGATTCAAACAATGATAATGTGGTCATTTTATCCTTTAAACATGTGTTACATGTTCTTTAACGTGAAAAGTCTGTATAAAACAAATAGCAGAACGAGTCGGACATTTGTTAATTATTGTCAATTCATGATTATTTTATTGTTCGACGGTCAAACTATTATTTCTATTTGACTTTTTAAAACACATTTTGAACCAAATAAAGGTGTAAATCTGTGACTGAAGCGTCAGCGAGAATGTTTGTGTGTTTTATTGATGAAAACCCAAAATAGATTGTACTTTTTTGACATTTTTTATTAAATAATGTTGTTTTTTACGGGGTTTTTGGCATGTGTTTAGAGTGTGTAAAGTCCAGATAATGATTACGATGATCAAACTATGACTATGATTGTTCCTAAAGTCGCCGAACAGGATTATTCCCTTCACGGTGCCGCGCTCTGTTTCAGCTGTCACTCGGGCTTCAGCGGGCCTCAGTGTGAGACTAAAGAGTACAACGTCCTGTACGTGGTTCCTGGTTCGGGGAAACTTCACTACGTCCTGATCGCGTCCATCATCGGCGCTCTGCAGGTCGTCATCATCTGCGTCGTGGTCCTCTGCATCACCAGGTGTTTCCCTCTGACTCTGTTCTAATGTCGATGAAGCGCTGTGTTTCCACTGATGCTAACTTATATGTCGAGCCTTAGCAACACAAAGCTAGCAAAGCGCGTTAGCAACAGCTGTTTCCTGTTTGTCGCCGCGCGGCAGTCGCTTTGTCGAGAGTCAAAATGTGATATTTCCAGGTCATAATGCGTCTAACATGATCCAAAGCCACGCCCTTCACACACACACACACACACACACACTTGGAATGACTAAAGGTCTCAGATCGAGCGAGCCTCAGAGCTAGGCAGAAAAGGGGCCAATGTCACGGTTACGTTCTCATAGCCTTCAGATGAATTAAATATAGATTTTTTTTTATGTATTAATTTATATATTTGATTTGAGACTTGGTAATTATATTAAAGGGCTGGTGCCCCAAAAAAACTCTTAGAATAGACAAATAAACACACCCACTCTCATCCAATTGATCCAATTCTTTAATCAATATTAATCTGTGAATGTCGCCCTCTTCTGTAAGTGAGAGGACATGAACAACACTGCAGCACCTGGACTAGTGTAAATACTACTTTTGTGTAAAACAATCGGTTTTATTCCAACAAATAAAGTCTAAAGTAGAAAGTTAAAATCAATCCACATAAACATCATCACACGCTCTTTCTGACTCGCTTCATCGTCTTGAATCTGGAGCTGGAGCTGTAAACGTAAACGCTTTTATCTTTGGTGTTGGCGTGATCTGGTCCGTTACACGATTGTTTTTGTTTACGTTTTTCTCTTTTCCAGGAAGTGCCCGAGAACCAATCGAATCCATCGCCAGAAAACCAACAACGTCCACTTCAGCTCCGAGAACACGATGCGCGCGTCCACCCGCCTCATCTGAGCCTGAACCGGGACTAAACCAGGACTCAACCGGGACCGGACCATAGCACCGGGACCGGACCATAGCACCAGGACCGGACCATAGCACCAGGACCGGACTTGGACTCTCCACCGTCCGGAGGCTTAGAAAAACTTGTGTGTGTAGACCAAACCCCAAACGTAAAAGACCTACAGAGACCTGAAGAACCGGGCCGAGAACTGGGACTCTGTGGGCCCGGGCCGGACCTGGACCGGAGCCGGATCTGGGTGGTGTTTGGGTTGAATGTTTGTGTGTTAGAGGAGATGTCTGTCCGCTGTAGACAAACAGAGGTAGAGTCGGGCTGGGCCATCATGAAAAACTCACTTTTTTCTTCTTTTTATGAGATTTTGGTGTGTTTTTGTTGGCAGAAAACGTTGGAAAATGGACTTAAACGTGCACAAAGTTCTGTCAATCCAAACAGTAGCAGAGTGGTTAGCCTCCCAGCAAGAAGGTCCCTGGTTCATGTTTGCATTTGAGCTGCAACAGTTAATCCGAATAATAAACTTGTAGATTCAAACGAAATGGTCTAACGATGATAATTATCCTAAACATCCAGCAGATGTCGCTATTCTAACCTCCTGCTTCAAAACTGTGTGTCATTTCAGCGCAGATGTTTCCGAGAGTTCAGTGTTTGACGGCTTCAGAACCCTAACCTTTAACCCCGTCGCAAACCCTCAAACAACCAGCAGCGCTCGTTGTTAGCCTCATTAGCCCTGCGTCAAAATCAAGTCAACACGCAACTACATCTCACATGCTATATATGACTTTTATCTTTGAACATGTTTAAGGTAAATATGAGTCCAATATGAGTGAAAACACCACATTTAACTGGTAACAACTGTCCTGCAGGGGGCACTCTTTAGGGCCCACGCCATTTTAGTGCAAAACGTCCCACAATGCACCGTGAAAAGTAGTGGGAAAAACCCCAGCGGCAGGTTTTTAACTGGACACAACAGACTGAAGCAGAAGATCTGGACAAAACAAAACCGTTCTGAGCTCAAAACGTCTGAACGAACGCGCCAAAACCACACGTCTGTAAATAACATGATATTTGTTTCACCGTAAGAAGAAGAACACGTTTACGTTACAAAAAGAAGACATTTATCCGTGCTGGGAAGTCTAAATGCTCCAGTCTTCTGCTCCAGTTGCATCTGAGCATTGTGAACGTGAAACGATCTCGCCTAAAGCAATGATCAAAGCCTGGGACCTTCTCGCTGTGAGTAGACGCATGAAATAAAGAGGTTCCTGAAGCGTCACGAATTTGCCAAATATGCTAGTTTTATTTATTTTTTCAGTTTGATGTTTGCCAAATACTGAGTCCACCCAAAGACAAAGAACTCCTGGTCTTCCACGCGGCTGTAATTATAATTGTAACACGGGTGGGCTTCACTATCTGGCAACGCGGCAACATTTTCTTTGCCTAAAAAAAAAAAACAACAAAAAAACTTTCACCGACGTTTCAGCGCAGCAGTGGTTCTCAAACTGTGGTCAGCCGGCTTTTTTTATTTTTATTTATTTATTTTTTCCAGCAGAGGGCGCATGGACAGGAGCGAAGCGGCGCAAATGAGGCCAAACTCGATAGCTGCCCAGATCGCAGAACAAACCTGACTTTTACACCACATAAAGTCTTGCTCAAAGGCCGTGAAAAGTACGACTTCACACGGCGCAGGGGTCTCATTTATTAAACTTTACGTGGAATTCTTACCAAAAACGTGCGTGCGGCCGAAACACAAACTTCTCGCTGTCTAATTTCTGTACAAATCTGAGTTTTTGAGCCGTTTTCGGCTCGTTTCCGTGTCGAGTTTTTCGTTTTAAAGCTCACGTGAGGAAACTGCTTTATAAATGAGACCACTACTGCTTTATAAATGAGACCCCTGAGCTGTTCCAAGTCTGACTTCAGATTAAACTCAGTGAAATCGAATCAAATCCGACTGGGCAAACGACAACGTGAGCAGAGGGGCACCACCTGATGATGTCACAATGTGTATGAAGGTTATTTTGTTTTTATGACTGAATCTGTTTTATTTTACACTGAATTTATTGCATTTGAACAGATTTTTTTCCTGACAAGGTGAAAATATCCATGGAATAAATTATACGCGTTTTAATATTTAGTGCAAAAAAAACCACAATGTTTTAAATTTCACTTTGTAAAAATGT